>JAAXLI020001290.1:22780-48471 GCA_014621495.2 Entosphenus tridentatus | reverse complement strand
ACACTTCTCCACTCTCAGCTACTATAGCGTGACCCAGCCATGTGGGCGACTAGCAGGTCCGCTGACTGGAGGGCCTTGACTCTTCTTGGCGTCTTCCCGATGCATCTTCGTTCTTGATACGGGCAGCCCCGAACCTTGCGAGGCGGCTGCTTATATGGGCCTCCGCGTGCCCGGGCCCCACCCCGGCCACGCCTCCCGAGTCCAGAACCAGCCCTGACGTCATTCCCGCCTCCAGCCGGGATGACGTCATGTGTGTGTAGGCCCACGTGGTAGTAACGCTCACCCACATGGTGACGTCACACGTGTGCACACAGTAGTGATGCTACAATCATCACTACACTTGTGCCATTATGGCTGCGTAAACACTTGCCCTTGGTGAACCCGGCAGAGGGAGTCTTGTTGACCCCCTCGAATGTGGTGTCGCGGACACCCTCTTTGGGGGTGGCATTGACTGTGGTGTCAGCGGATAGCAACCCCTATATTCAAGTTGTTAATGTGGGGCATATGCAGATTGTTATTCAGGAAGGCACTGTATTGGCACACGTGACAGCGGACGTGGGTATGGAACACAGGGCATGCATTTCAGGGGAGTTGGCACAGGCTCGGACGGTATGCGATGCTGAACCCGAGTGGCTGCGGCGGTTGTGTGAGGATAATCGGGAAATGACAGCCGAGCAGCGGGTGCGACTTCGCCGGCTTTTAAGGATGTTTTTAGTGACAGCAAATACGATATAGGCCGGACAACCCTATTACAGCATGTTGATATAGGGGACGCACCCCCGATTCGATTGAACTCTCACAGGATGAGTCCGCATGAAAACGATTGCATTCGGCAGACGGTGGACGAGATGTTGGCGCAAGACATTGTTTCTCCCTCCCCCAGCCCTTGGGGTGCACCCATTGTGTTAAAAAAAGCGTGATGGCTCGTTGCAATTTTGTGTGTATTTCAGAAAATTAAATAAGGTTTCTGTGGCGGCTGGGTACCCGCTTACACGCATGGACGATTCTTTGGATGCCTTGTCCGGTGCGCATTTCTTCTCGACCCTCGATCTTTTGTCGGGATTTTGGCAATTGCCTTTGGATGAGGAGTCGAAACTAAAAACAGATTTTTGTACGCCACAGGGATTGTATCACTTTAATGTCCTTCCGATGGGACTCCACTCTGCACCGGCCACCTTTCAGCGCCTTGTGGAACTGGTTTTGTCGGGATTGCAATGGGAATCGTGCCTTATTTATTTGGATGTCGTCATTGTTTTCGGGCGAAATTTAAAGGAACACTTGCAGCGGCTGCGCTCTGATTTCTCCCAGGTGCGGGACGCTACATTTTAATTCAAACCACGAAAATGTTATTTGCTACAGACATCTGTTAAGTATTTGTGTCATGCAGTTAGCGCGTCGGGAGTTGCTACTGATCTGGAGAAGACGAGCTGCGTGCGCACGTGGCCAACCCCCAAATCAGTGTCGGAGGTCCGCAGTTTTGTGGGCATTGCCTCGTACTACTACAGGTTTGTTAACAACTTCGCCACAATTGTGAAACCACTCCATGAGGCTAGCAGTGGGGAAGCTAGCAGCGTATACAGCGAGAGGCTAGCAGTAGAGGAGCTAGCAAATAATATAGCAATAGGCTAGCAGTGGAGAAGCTATCAGAGTTTGTAGTGGTAGGCCATCAGCGGAGAGAGTGAAGCGAGTGGAGCATGGCAGGCAGGCTAGCAGTAGAGAGGCTAGGAGAGTGAGAGAGAGCAGGCTACAAGTAGAGAGGCTAGGGGAGTGAGAGAGAGCAGGCCAGCAGTAGAGAGGCTAGGAAAGTGAGAGAGAGAGGCAGGCTAGCAGTAGAGAGGCTAGAAGAGTGGGAGAGAGAGCAGGCTAGCAGTGGAGAGGCTGCGAGAGAGCGGAGCGAAGCAGACGAGAAGCGCAAGCGGGAGAGTTACGACGAGGTTACGGGGTGTTGAACGCGAGGAGTTCGGTTTAATAAAAAGTGACACAGGAGAAAAATAAGTTGTCTGCGTGAAAAAAAACACTACACATACACCCATCCATCAAATTCACCATATAAGTGGAGAAGGATGGTAAGCTACCATTCCTGGATGTTTTGTTTGAGAAGAAACCTGATGGCTCTTTGGGACACTCTGTCTACACGAAAGCCACCCACACAGATTCCTATCTGAAACCTGATTCACACCACCATCCGGCACAGAAGAATTCCATCTCAAATACTACAACAATAGGGCCCACTGCATTTCAGACCAACACCAGCTAGCCAGTGAACTAGAACACGTACACCAGGCCCTTAAGATGAATGGATACCTCGGACCGCATTATCCGCAAAGCTGTTTCACCAACCATGGAGAAACAACCCCCTGAGACGCCGATCAAAACCATCATGTTACCATACATAGCAGGCGTTACCAAAAGATTGCCAAAATCTTAAACAAACACAAGATCCAGGTTCGATTTAATACAGTACGCAAAATCAGTGATCTAATCCCATCTGTGAAGGATGTCATTCCTGACATGCAATATCCGGGAGTCTATTAACTAAGTTGCTCCTGTGGTGATTGTTACATTGGGGAAATGAAACGGCATGTGTCGGACCGTGTTCGCAAGCACAAGGCAGATCTGAAACACGACAGGACTAATACCTCCACTGTGGCTGACCATGTGGGCCTTTATGATAAACATAGACATAGCTTCAACTGAGAAGATGGGTACAAATTGAGCAATCATTGGAAGGATGTTATTAACCAGGTATAACCTTAACTGCTTTATTGTTTGCCTTCGTATCCGCATCTCCATTTTATTCAGCCTCCTACCCTCCAGCCCAGCTCACTTCCCAGACCCGACATTTTGTTGTACTCGGGCTCGGGATGGAGCTTGCACTTCCCAGCCCCGGCATTGTGTTGTACTCGGGCTCGGGTGGGTCTTGAACTTCGCCACTCCCCCCTACCCCACACCCCAAACCATTCTATCTCTCCTCCCTGGCCCCGTCCCCCCCCCCCCCCTTACGTATATATAGTCTCGTGTCACAAGCAGCTTCTTCTTGACCACTTCAGCAATTGTTTATTGCTGTGGTTGTTTCCACCTGATGACGGGCACTTGTGTTGCACCTGAAACGTCGTGATTTAATTTATTTTATACTTACGTGACTTTACCGAAAGAACCAAAGAGTGTGGTGCCACAGCAAAGGAGCAACTCTGCCAGCGCTGCTATCCCCTCGCACCCCCCAAACGAACGCACGCACACTCCCTCTAAACACACACATCCACCCACATAGGGTCTCGTGGGGGGGTATCACCTGGTACCCTGGGTTTTACCCGAGGGGCTCCTCATGGGGACGTCCCACGGTTTTCCAGTGCCAGGAGATTGGCCGACCCCCCCCCCAGGCCGAATTGCACTGCAGCCCCGTGAATTAGCCTAAAATTGTATGGTCACGACGAGCTCACTGATTAAACCGCAGTGACAACACACCCAGCACATTGGAATAGGGCCTTGGGGGAGCAATGCTCCCAGCGAGCAATGCGCGAGAGGAGGTGGGAGAGAAAGTTCCTGGGCTGACTCCTGACCCGGAGTACGGGGAGGAGGGCAAGTGCGCAGACGATGGGCGAAGGCGCGCCAGCGGCGACGTGCCAGGTAGGGGGGGCGGGGCATCGGTTTAAAATCGAAAAGTAGGTGCCCGATTGGCCGGGAGGGCAACACCATGTGACCCTGGATGTTGGGATTCGGAGGAGACAAAGAGAGGGAAGGGAAAAACGTTAATCAGTACTTCTGTAATAAACCTTCTCGAGACGGCTCTTGGAATCAGTCCTTTATTTTCCACTTCCACAGTTTACACTCACACTCCCTGTTGCTGACATGCAACGGGAAGTGGGCAGACCGTCAGTTAAGTCGCACGCCACGTGGCACCCAGGGCCCCGTACGTGCGTGGCTCCTGCTCTCTTCGTTCCCAGGTCTGCTCCCGACTCCTCCGCTTCTCCCCCTTTTAACCCCTGGGTCACGTGGTACCCCTAAGCCAATCCTCAGTGGTCAGAGTCGAACATTCCAGATCATTCCCCGTCAACTTCCGGGACCACGCCTCTGATCCGGCTTCCCATTAGCTGAGGCCGAGATCAGCCAAGCCAATCACCTTAGCTAACATGCCTTGATCACGCCGAGGCCATGCACCCAGACTCTCCCCTCATTGGCTACACAGCCGGACCGGCAGCCAATCACCACGTGAGCCCTACATGGCTCTCATTACACTTCTGTAATGAGAGCCATGTAGGCACTGCTGGTCTCCGTTGGTCTTTTATTCAAGTTCTTTCTCCGCACCCCGCTGGTCTCCTCCGCGGACCAGCGTCTCTTCTCGCGTGCCGCGCACGCTCCTCTCGCGTGCTGTGCACGCTCCTCTCGTGTGTCGCGCACGGCCCTCTCGCGTGCCGCGCATGCTCCTCCGTTAGCTCCTCCTCGCGAGCGCCCCACACGCGCTCTCCTGTCAGCTCCTTCTCGCTCGCGCACCGCACGCGCTCTCCCGTCAGTCGCTCCGCTCCTCCCCGCTCCGCACACCGCTGGCCAATGGTGTACCGAAGCCCCATCAGCCACATGGCTGATGGCGCGGCGGCCACCCAACGTGGTCCCGCTTCTTCACTCCAACAACTAACCCCGATCTCTTCCGGGCTCCCACCTATATCTTCTCCCCCACTTGACCCTGACTCCTCCCCTTCCGGATCGTCAGATCCGGCCTTCCCATACTGCCCTGCTGGCTCAACCCCCATTCACCTCACTTCCCATTGGAGCCGAGGTGAACGGCGGCCCCTCCCACACGCCCCCATACTGGGCTCCGCCCCCCAATACCCCGGGCCGTGTGATTGGGCCAGAGCCCAGCAGCAACCCCATTTACGCTCGCATTACACTTTTTCAGTCGGCCAGCTACCCGGCCGGACTCCCAGCCACTCGCAGTGTCCAAGAGACGCTGGCGAGTGAAGCTACAACTCGACCCCAGGCAGGGACCATGAGACACCGTGAGTACGTCTGCAAGGTGAGAAGTAGCCTAAGGGTCCACCTAGGGATTGAATAGGAATAAACTGTGCGCTGCTCGCTGAGAATTTTTCTACGGGCCATGCAGGGTTTTTCTTCAGGTGCTCCATTAAAAATCTTTAGCACAGAGCAACGATGCCGCATAATTTATGTGTGTGTGGGGAGAGCGTAGATGTGGTGTGAGTACGTGCGTACGTGTGAAGCGTGCATGTATTAAATCATAAACGATCGCTGAAGTTTACATAGCGCGTTTTACGCAGTGTGTTTACGTGCGATGATCACATAATGGTGTCAGAGGTGGTATTTACCGGGCACGGGGTTCCGTCATGGAAGTCGTTTGCCTGCAACCTCACATACGCGAAAGATATTAACATCTTGACAGACACGCAAGCGTTACAACAGCTGAATAAATGGACGCACAAGCGCTACCCGCAAGCGGGCAAGCGCAGTGGGGGGAATTAATATGCTGACTCGACCAACGCTTCGGTGCGCATAATGAGGAGGAGACAAGGCGGCATTAGCTGCGCGCTGCCGCCAGATTAACGAGGACCTCCGCAACTACGCCGATGACATGCGCTCGCTAACGCAGATTGCACACCCAGAAAGAATTGAGGATCTCGCCGCCGAGAAGGTCCAGTGATATCTGGCTGGCACCTCGTGGTGGCAGCCCGATGTAAGCTGTGCACGCCTCCCATTTAATATCTTTGTTGAGCGCTCATGTGCATGCAAGAGACTCGCGAGTGAGCGCGCGCAGTTCCGAGGGCTGGGACGGGAGCGCGCCATCGCAAGCCTTCTTGCAGAGGAGGATGAGGAGCAGGAGCTCGCCAGGATGGTAAGGGGGGGAGTGAAGGAGCCTCCGGGACCCCGCGAGACAGCCCCAGGATGGGTGGCGGGGCTACAGACTGGCATAGGGGATATAGCCGGCCATGTGACCCATTTACGCGGGGAGGTAACCCAAGTAGACGACAAGGTGACCCAAGTACGAGAGGAGGTGACACGAGTACACGGGAATATGACCAAGCTGCAGTCTACGGGGGAGACAATCTAATCTGAGATAGGAGGGTTACGCTCCACGGTAGTGGGGCTGACCGGGCGGGTGTCTCAGTTAGAGGCAGAGCTCAGGCAGATGCGTATGGGGGGATAATGGGGGAGTGGGCAGGGGGCCTCCTACGGAGCTGCCGCCCTTCCCCGGGCATGTTACCTATGCGACCATCGGGGGCATCTCGTGAGAGACTGTCCCCCTCCAGGCTAGACACGCACCAAGGTTAAATGCCAACGCCCCCTAGAGAGCGGACCAACTAGGGGTCCAATCGACACGATCCCGACACAAATAGACGATAGTAATAATAGTGAGCGAGTGACCTCTACGCAGATGCCGACAACAACACCCAAAGGCGCGGCGACTGCAGGCGACTGGCTGTGGGAGCTGGTTGTAGGAATTACAGGGGCCACGTCGCTGGTGGAAGGGAAAGTGAATGGGCGGCGTTCCCGAATTCTGTTGGACACGGCGGCGGTAGCCTCGCTCGTGAGCGCGGAACACTGCAATGTGGTCTGGGTTGACTTGAGCCGTGTTGTATATGTCGGATTATGATTTTTTTTTTAAAATAATAAAAATTAAATGAAGATTAAAAAAATGCTAGTTTATGTAATTATGTCCATAGATTATGCTAATTACAGAGATAATCGTATTAGTTTATGCGAATGTTTGCGATTATACTAATGTGGGCAGTTATGATAATTAGTTTTAGCTTCGCTGCCCAGAGTCGTATCATAAATCGGGATAAGACGATTATTCTTGCTTAAACATTTATCGATTATATCTTAGTGTGTTATGTTAGGTCTCCAAATTCATATGTCAATGCAGGATACAGTTCTTATAAGTAAGATTGGTATGCATGAACTCAGGAAAGAAACACTCAAACACTTCTGTGTTAAACAGTTTTAATTCTAAACAAAAACATGTCACTCTAATATGCGAACTCTCATGCTTGGAATTATTAACACAGTACTCCTGGAGATGTTCTCCTTATTGATCCGTGCATTTAACCCTCAGTGATTATGTTGTCAAACTGGGTAAACCGGAGACAGGTAGGCATGCAATGATAGTCATACGAAAGGCAATAAAAGCAAATTATTATACCCCAAAGGCGAAAGTATACGTCAATAGATTCATCGGCAAGATTAGATATTTAACAAAATGTCTTGGAACAATGGTGTGTGACGGCGTGCGTGCCCTCTTACGGAAGATTATTATCTCTGGCTAAGCTTTAATTAATTTGTGGACATGGTTCTATGACAAAGAAACAGATTTAACACGATATCCTCTCTCTGTGAGCGTGTAGATTCGTGACAAAGGTTTCAAAAGTTTAGTTCGTCTCGATGAATATATTGGTAATTTATGCGATTAGGAGTAAAATTAAAATAAACTAAATAAAAAAAACGACTAATGCACTTGTAATGTGAGGATATATCTGGCTCAATGACATATCACAACTCGTCATGATGATTGGCTCTGCCGGTCCTGGTTTATAGCCAATGGGGGGAAGCCTAGGGGCGTGGCCCTGACGTAATGGAAAGGTGACAGCTGTAAGTAGAGGATTGGTTCTGCTGGCGTTTGCCACAGCCAATGGGGAGATGAGTCAGGGGCGTGGTCCCAGCAGCTTACGAGGGGGCCTGGAATATTCCATGGAGGCTAACCAGGATTGGTGGAAACGTACCACATGACCCGGGTATTAAATAGGGGTGGAGACAAATGACACGGGGTCAGAACGGGAACGAACAGAGGAAGGGGGCCACACAGGAGCAGGGCTCCGGGTTGCCACGTGGCATGTGTCTCTCTCTATCTGTCCCTCTCACGCTGCCTGTCAGCAGCTTGAAGGAAAGCTGTAATACAAGTTGAACAAAGGACGGATTCCAGAAGTCGCCTCAACGAGCTTTATTACATTGGTGTCAGAAGTATCTCTTGAGACCGTTTGGACGATCCTTTAAGATGTTCAAGCACCTCAAGAAGAAGAACCCACCGGACCCTCCATCAGAGGACGAAGTTGAAGTGGACGAGGACGAGCTGCTGGGAGCTGCGGGTCCTCTGCCTCCGGCTGCTGCTCTCCCCGACACCGCTCATCGCCGACAGGCTGGAGAAGCGACGTCCTCGACTGCGGACGAGGGATGGCGGCGACTGGCGGAGCAAATTGATTTGCTGCGTGCGATTTTGCTGAATCTGGTGACGGCGGTCGCATCCTCAGCGGCCCTCGGGCAGCCGCGTGGATTTCAAACCAAATGCCGATGACCAGGATTTTCAGCGGGAATCGACGTCCGCCATTGTTCCTGTCGTGCAGGGAGAGGCCTCCATCTTTGGCGGGGCTGCTGCGATGAAGCCGCCGGACGCCATCTTGGGAGGGGCTGCTACCACGCGGCCGCCGGACGCCATCTTGGGCGGGGCTGCTGCGATTAAGCCGCCGGACGCCATCTTGGGCGGGGTTGCTGCCAAGCGGGCGCCGGACGCCATCTTGACGGAGCCGCAAAATACACGGGAAGCGGGAATGGAGACGCTCGAGGCGTCGGACATTCACCGCGGACATCGCCTTCCTCAAAACAAGGAATTTGTCGCCGGGGGCGATTGGAGTGCGTTCACGTGGCTTTTCGAGTCAGCCTTTCGGTCGGTGCGATGGACGGAGGTGGAGGCACTGGAGGCGCTGCCCACGCTGCTGGATGATGTCTCCTTGGCGGTCTTCCGATCCATCCCGGCGAGCAAGAAGAAGACGCTGCGTGACGCTTTTACGGAAATGGCGGAGTTTTACGAACCGCCGACGGCGGCTACAAGGAAATTTATGTCGCGTCGTCAAGGATCAGAGGAATCGCCCTTGGAGTACCGAGGGGCGCTGTTAGCGCTTGCCATGGCCGCCTACCCTGACTCGTCAGCTGATCTCCTGGATCCTCTCATCTTTTCCAGAATGATTGAGCTGACCCAGGAACTTAACATCTCGTTGCTAGTGTGCGGACACGAACTGCTTACGTAGCGATGGGCGGCGTGCTGCTTGGACGCCAAGTTAAACCTAAAACGCTGGGATCAGATGGCGGCATGGACGGAGAATCCCGAAAAAGATGGTCCACCATTGGGGTGGTCTCCAAGTCGGGTCGTTCATGGCTCCAGTGACTCCAGCGACGACGATGTGATGGCTGCTGTTCTTCGCTGGGCCCCGAAACGCTGGCCGCGCAAGCGGCATGATGGGGCCGGACGACCACAGGTATACCACGGTAATTGTGGTGTACCTGTGTCGATGCCGCACTCTGCAACACAATGGAAAAAATTGGCCCGTAGGGTGGTGGCTGCCGCCTCGGGGTCCTCGACGGTACGGGGTACCATCGATGGTGTCGATTTTCGTATTTTGGTGGACACAGGCGCGTCTGCCACCATCATTTCCGATGTAATTTTTCATCTCCTGTCCATTCCTACGTCACTGATCCGACCGGTTAATGACGCGTGCGTTGCTGCTAATGGGGGTAGCATGGGTATTTTGTGGCAAGTTGACATGCGCATTGCTATCGGGAATATCACCGCGGAGGGACCAGTGTTGATTTCTCGTTCACTGGCTGTCCCATGCCTATTGGGCACCGATTTCTTGCGCCACATGCCAGTTAAGATACTCGTCGATCAAGGTTGCTTAGAAATGCCAGGGGGCCGTAGGATGTCGTTCCTGCCTTCCCTGCTGGGCCGTTCGCCCCCGGGTAACGCGGTTAACGCGATTGTTGCTGCCACGGTATAAAGGTGCCGTCGGGCTCGCAAATGTTTGTTCCACTGCGTTACTGAAAGCGTTTGGATGCTGCGGATGGTGCTATTGTCCCCGTCGAATTCGGTGGCAAGATCCTTTTCCCTAGTAGCGGCTCAAACGATCATTCGGCCTGGTCAGGCCCCGTTCATACAAGTGTTGAATGGGGGCCCGAACCGGGTC
Organism: Entosphenus tridentatus; assembly: GCA_014621495.2. Lineage (NCBI taxonomy): Eukaryota > Metazoa > Chordata > Hyperoartia > Petromyzontiformes > Petromyzontidae > Entosphenus > Entosphenus tridentatus. The sequence continues at coordinate 38,512 of JAAXLI020001290.1, read as the reverse complement.
GTCGTATTGGCTCACGCCACTACCGATTTCACCAGCTTTGAGGGTAAACCACCCACTAAAATGACCGCTGGCGGGCCTCGATATGATCGTTCACATGATCGATGGATCGCAGATTTGTGCGGGGAAAATACATCTTCGTCGGCCATGCAAAGGAGTGCATTGCATTCATTATTGTTGGAGTACGCTGACATCTTCAGTAAAAAGATTTGGATCTGGGCCATACCTCGCTCTTGTCGCACCATATTGACACCGGTGCAGCGGGACCGATTTGTATGCACCTGCATCACATGAGCCCTGCTGAAAGGGAACACGTGCGCGGCACGGTGGAAGACATGTTGGCGGCCGATATAATTTTGCCGTCCAACAGTCCTTGGAGCACTGGTTAAAAAAAAGGATGGTAGGACGAGGTTTTGTGTATATATCCGCTGATTGAATAAGATATCCGTGGCAGACGCATACCCCTTGCCACGGATGGACGACTCGTTGGACGCTTTTTCAGGGGCAAATTTTTTCTCCACCCTCGACCTGTCGTCTGGGTTTTGGCAGCTTCCCCTCGATGACGCGTCCAAACCAAAAACGGCGTTCCGCACGCCACAAGGCCTCTTTGAGTTTAACCGCTTACTTATGGACTTGAATGCGGCACCGGCGATGTTCCAACGTTTGATGGAACTGGTGCTAGCGGGGCTGCAGTGGGAAACATGCCTCATATATTTGGACGATATCATCGTATTCAGACGCACGTTCGAGGAACACCTCCAACGCCTGGAGACTGTTTTTCAGAGGATGCGCTCGGCTGACCTAAAATTTAAACCGAAAAAGTGCCACCTTTTGCAATGGTCCGTCCGATACTTGGGTCACATCGTCAGCTCGGACGGTGTGTCCACGGACCCTCAGAAAATGGTGTATGTCCGAGAGTGGCCCACGCCCACTTCGGTGGGCGACGTACGGCGGTTTATTGGGTTCGCATCCTACTATCGCCGTTTTGTTGAGAACTTCGCGACTCTGGCTAAGCCACTGCATGTTCTGACGGGGAAAAATCAGAGATTTAAATGGGGCCCGGAAGAGGAGCGCTCTTTTCAATCTCTTCGGGATCACCTCGCCACCACGCCGACGCTCGACTACCCGGACTTTTCCCAGTCATTCATCCTTGACATGGATGCTAGCGATATCGGCATAGGAGCCGTTTTGTCGCAATGGAAAGACGGGGTCGAGCGAGTGGTGGCATACGGCAGCAGGGTTCTGTCCCCTGCCGAAACGCGATATTGCGTGACGCGACGGGAACTTTTAGCAATCGTACATTTTGTTCGCCAGTACCGGCCGTACCTGTATGGAAGGAAATTCCTCGTGTGCACTCACCACGCGGCCTTGCAATATTCGTTGAAATTGGAACAACCATCGGGTCAATTGGCTCGGTGGTTGGAATCATTACAGGAATTTTCCTTCGATATCACTTACCGCAAGGGTACTCGCCATGGCAACGCGGACGCTCTCTCCAGGTTGCCCCCGACTCCTCCCTGCGCCTGTCTGACGGGTAAGCACCACTGTGCAGTGCTGCCTACTTCGCCCTGTCCGGTTATGGGGGCGATGTCGAATGATGAATGCCTGGATGTACCCGTTGGCACCGACGATAGGCTGCATTTGCCGCACTTGGTGTGGCTACACGAGCAGGAGGCCGATGTCTCTCTGGCTCCGCTGCGGAAACTGATCGGGAAACCGAGATCTCATTTGGCGGGATGGAAATGGCAGATGTTCCGAGGCCAGGCGGTGTACGGATGGAGTGTCTGACCGTTCATGCCTGGTTGTGCCGACATCCCTTTGCCACGACCTGCTCCGCGCTCTGCACGCCGACAAACTGATGCACCTCGGCGTGCAGAAAACGTTGGCCGCGATACAGCAGGATTTCTTTTGGCCCGGCATGATGGCAGATGTCACTAACTTTATCCGGTCATGCCATAATTGTGCACAGAGGAAACCGCCTTGTCACAATTATGTTCCGCCACTACGTTCAATTGAGGTATCTCGTATTAATGAGCTAGTTGCTCTGGACATCCTGGGCCCGTTTTCTCCTCCAAATTGCTCAAGGATGTTTGCGCTGCGCTGGGCACAAAGAAAATCCGCACTTCCCCTTAACATCCGCAAACGGATGGCATGGTGGAACGGTTTAACCGCACCCTTTCGGCCATGCTTTGTCACACGGTGAGTGAAAAACAAACCGATTGGGACTTGCACATACCGGGCGACCTGGCGGCATACCGCATGGTTCCGCACACGTCCACAGGATATTCGCTATTTTTCCTGATGAATGGCCGTGAGAATGTACCCCCGATTGATGTTAAACTGGGTGCGGTGGGTGAACAACCATCCCCTTCCTTGCCTGATCACGTATGGGACTCGCTTAAATGGGTTACGGAGGCGCGAGAGGCCGCCAGATGTGCGACGGCCTGTATGCAGGCAAGGAACGAGAGGTATACGCGTCGATTGCGAACTGACATGCCCTGGTTGGTGGGCGATCTGGCATGGCTCCATTGCCCTCAGGTGCCAGTGGGCACGTCCCCTAAACTGCACAAGCCTTGGCGGGGGCCTGTGAGGCTGGTGGATATTCGGAATCCCCAGGGTGTTCGTTGGTATGTCCATTCGTCGCGACTCAAACCTTATGTTGACCTGCGTGCTGGCCCTTCATCTCCACTTTTTGACCTGCCGGGATCTGGCGTGCCGAATGTGCCACTTGCCTCGCCCGTTGATCCCCAGCGGGGCTATGTTATACCCCCCGCAGATGAACAGGTTTTGAGGGACGACGAGACCCCGGACGTCCCTCCTCCAACGGGACCTGTCCCAGATACAACGGAAACCGAACATTCTTCTTCTTCTTCTCCACGGCAACCACCTCCTGCTGATCAGTCGGCGAGGCAACCACGCGCGAACAATGGAGAGGGTCCGGCGTCGCATACGCGAGGCACGTCGTGGGTTTGTGAGTGTGGGGGGTGGGATACGAACGGCTTGGAGTTTTCCTCTCACATGTGGCGTGTCGGCAGCTGTTTGTCCGCTGCTGGATGATGAGTCGGCACGACGCTCGCCGTTGTGGTGCACGATGATTCCATCGTCAAATAGTGCGCCAAACTCGTCAGCTGCGCAGGTTCCTCACTCTTGTCTTGGTTCCCAGCTGGTGCTGGTTGATGTGTGTGTGTGTGTGTATTAAACACACGGCGCTCTCGCTGGCGCTGACACTCTTTCTCATGGGCACTGGGCGACGCAGCTGTGCGCGCTCTTCGGCTCCGGGTGCTCTGGCGATGGACGATGCTCTCGTTCGGTGATGGCATACACCAATGTCTGATGGAGCTGGTTCTGTGTGGGCTGGCTTGGTCGACGTTTGGCGCTTTCTGCCGTCTCTCGTGGCTGATGCTGGAATTCTCGTCAGCTTAACTCGGACTTCAGTGGCTCGTGGGAATCAGTGCCCAGAGCAGAATGACTTTCGAGCGATACTTCTTCTGTTGGTGCAGAACTCTTGCTTGGTTTAGCATGTCGCTACTCAGCGAGCCTCTCCATCCTTGATGAGTCGCGGAGTCTTCATCTGCTGGTAGCTTCTTCTGTGTCGGTGGTGATGATGATTTCAATCTTATGGCCGTGTCTCTGGTTATATCTGAAAAATCTCTCTGCTTGGCACGCCTTCTTACAAAGGGCCGGAACCATCCTTTGTTTCGTTCGTCCGCTTGTGGACACAGCTGGATGCGTGTCCGCGTGTTTTGATTTATTGGGAGAATTAAGTTCTTCCAACGAAGCAGCTGCCCCAGATTGTCCGTTCAGCCTCTGCAATAATTAACCTGGAAGGGGGGGGGGTTCGGTCTTCCTCGTGGTGGGTGTTACTCTTTGTCTCACACAAACTTCCAAGTTTTTTCCGTTTTCTGTTTGGAAGTTAAAATGAGACTCACTTTAGTTCTTATATCATTACGTGTAATTTTGATTGTAAGTGATTCGAGGTATGTTGTCCCCGGGTTCACAGTTTTTCCATCGAGGTTAGATTTTTTATGGGGAGATGTTCTTTGCTTGTGTGTGCAAATCTTGCTATCCGTGCTGTGGGAAGACAAAGGCGGTTGGGAGGCTCTTTCCCTATGGAGTACATTCCATCTTGGTTATGTATGACTGACTTATTTCGCCTTTAATTCTTCAATTCTTCTAGATGACCCTTTGTCTACTACTTGTAATTATTATTTGGTTTGTGTTTATTCAAGATTTGTGATTTAGCATTATTATTACCACGTATATTTATAGGGTTTTACTAACCTTCGTTCCACTGCCTGTACCTTGGGTTTGTGCTGTTTGTTCTCGAGTTATTATTATTACCTGATATCCCGAGGCTAGGGAATTCATTTTGGCTTGGTCGCGTAGATAAAGATAAAACAAAAATGATATTTGTATTAAAATAATGAATAGAAAATAATAGTAACTGATGTAGATTTTAGCCTGGGTTTTTTTTGTACTTGGAGTGAGTGTGAGGCGTACTGCGATAATGTTCACTTAATCTTTGTCGCTAAGTTTTGGATTTTCGTTATTAGAAGAAACATGAAAAAGTTAACCAAAACGAAACACCTGTGTTCTCTTTCGTCCGGGGGGCGTGTGCGTGTGTGTTTTTTTAATGACTGACCCTTCTGTTGGTGGGAGGGAGGGTGGTCATTTTCTTTTATGGTTCATCTCCTGCTCTCTGGCCTCGAGTGTGAAAGGCAGCTGTGGTGAGGGTGAAAGCTACAACCTTTGTTTACGCTCCAAGTGACCCCGCGATTGATTGAGAAAATATATATATTTGGCAGAATTGTTCTTAATATGAATTTTGGAAAAAGGGTCATATATCCAACAGCTGCTTACAGGCCCCGGACTGCACGCTGCACACTGCAGGTAGAGCCGGGATGGGACTGCTGGGGAGGGTCACCCTGGAGGTCCATCTCGGACGCCAGGTGTGTGACCAATAATTCTACGTGTCGAGCATGTTGTGCCATGAGTGTATTGCAGGTACCGACCTCCTGGAAAAGTTGGGGCTCAATGTACTGCCCCGCCAGCAATGCACCACTGTGGAAGGCAGCGGGGAGCAGATTCCCTTCCTGGGACAAGAGCCGCACCCGTGGCCGCTACCCTGGTGTCCGCCATCACCATTGGGCCGCTGGTGGAAATGCTGGTGCCGGTGGCAACACTCTCCACCAATCCCGCACACCGCCCATCGAGTGAGCCAATAGTGACTCCTCACCCAGAGTTGGTGGCACGGTACGGGGTTGTGGGGTCGGCCACACTGGTAAACACAGACGCGGCCGACCATTTACGCGAGTATTTAACCCCCACAGTACCCCAGCAGTGCTGCAATGGCGCACCGCGGTAGCCACAGTACCCCCCCCTGCACACACGCCACTCTAATTACTCGGTGTTTGCTCTCTGGGCTGAGGACCCCTGCCGCCCCGAGGACAACCAGGACCTGGCCTGTCGAGACGGCCCAACTCCCAGAGCTGAGGTCCTCCCCCTGCTTGATGCGCTATATGTACCCTGGGCAGATTTACCCAAGGGAGGAGGATCAGCTACGAGGGTTACTGCAGGAGTATGCCGACGTGTTCAGTGAGCACAATTTAGATGTGGGGCAGACAGACCTCGTTAAGCGCCAAATTTACACCGGTGCAGCCCGACCCATTAAACTCCCCGCATACCGAGTAGGTGCACCTGAATGGGCCCAGATTAAAGAGGCAGTCGTGGATATGCTCCGCGATAACATAATCTAGCCCTCAGCACGCCCCTGGTCTGCCACCGTTGTACTTGTGACAAAAAAGGATGGGTCGACTCAGTTTTGCGTTGATTATCAAAAGTTGAACTCAGTTACCCTCGGTGATGCCTTCCCCATCCCCCGCATCGATGACACCTTTGACAACCTCGCAGGGGCGCGGCATTTTTCCACCCTGGATCTAGCATCCGGGTACTGGCAGGTGGAAAAGGCGGAGGAGGATCGGCCAAAGACCGCATTTACCACCCCAATGGGACTGTTCGAGTTCCAAGGACTCCCGTTCGGACTCACTAACGCGCCTGCGACCTTCCAGCGGTTGATGGAGTTGGTGATGCGGGGCTTGCAATGGGAACAGTGCCTAATTTACCTGGATGATGTGATAGTGTTCAGTAGGTCCCTGTCTGAGCACTGGTCCAGGTTACAGGAGGTGTTTCAACTACTGCGAGCAGCTCATCTCAAGCTCAAGCTGCATAAGTGTCATATTGCTCAGCGCGAGGTTGGGTACCTCGGACACCGTGTCAGCGAGGCAGGGGTGCGCACCGACCCGGAAAAGGTGCGCGCCATAGTGGAAAGGCCACCACCGAGAAACCTGAGGGAGATCAGGTCATTTTTGGGGCGAGCCACTTATTATTGTCGATTTGTGAAGGGATTCAGGGAGATTGCACGCCCCCTCACCCAACTCACTTTCCCTAAAAACCCTTATCAGTAGACAGAGGCCTGCCAGATGGCCTTCACCACCCTCAAGGACCACCTCACCCATATACCCCACCCTGGCTTTCCCTGACTTTTCCACCAATTTTATTTTGGACACCGACGCCTGCAGCAGTGGGCTGGGCGTGCTGTTGTCACAGGTGCAGGATGGGACGGAGTGGGTCATCGCATACGCCAGCCGGACCCTGAGCGAGCCAAACTGAATTATTGCGTGACCCGTCAGAAACTGTATGCCGTGATTTTCGCATGTAAGCAGTTCCGGCCATATTTGTATCGCAGAAAATGTCGCGTGTGCACTGACCATTATGCTCTGCAGTTCCTCCTCACATTCAAGGAACCGCAGGGGCAGATGGCCCGGTGGCTGACGCAGTTGCAGGAGTTTAAGCTGCAAATCGAGTACAGGGCTGGGTGAACGCATGCAAACGCGGACGCCTTGTCAAGGTGACCCGCGCTGGATGCCAAGACGAGGGCGGAGGAGGCCTGCCCGTGCTTCACGGGGGGACGCTGCCGACAGACAACGGCTCCCCTGGGGCACCCTGAGACGAACCCCCCTCCGGTCAGAGAAAGTGCCATGTGTGCACAGAGACCAATGCAGAAGGAGCCAGGGACCCAGTGAAATTCCCGGCGGGCACGGAACCCATGACGGGCCGCTCAACCCCACCCGGTCAGATCCAAGAGGACGTCGGCTGTGCATTCCCAGTCCTGGATGACGAGCAGCTGAGACAGACCCAGCAGCGGGACCCGGACCTAGCGGTGGTGGAGGTGGCACTGCGGGAGGAAAAAGTTATCCTGCAGGGACCCAGGCGTGGTTTGTATGCCCGGTTGTGTGTAAAAGAACGGGGTGGTGCGGGAACTAACCGAAGCCGGGCAGCCGGGGTGCATCTGTGTTCCCGCCCAGGTGTGGCCCCAGCTGCTATGGTTGGTGCATGCCCACCCGCTCAGGAGCCATGATGGGGAATGGCGCACTCGGGAGACCCTGCGTCGCCAGTATCTCTGGCCCAAATTGGTGCAAGACGTGGCCGCCTGGGTACTGGGCTGCCGTATGAACCAGACCTTAGCTGGGAAGCTCAAACGTATGGCGGCCACCAATCAACAGGATTGGGATGAACACCTCTCCTATGCCCTGTTCGCCTACGCCACCACGGTACACACATCTGCGGGACAAACCCCGTTCCTAATGATGTTTGGTCGTGAGTTTCGCCTACCAGCAGATCTGTTGTTCAGTGTTCCCCCGCCGCAACTGGAGGAAGGGAGCCAGCCCGTGGAGCACCTGATGGGGACCCTGCGAGCGGCCCGTGGCCGGGCCTACCAACAGGGGGAGACCGCACATTAGCGGAAAGAGCTGGGCACCTGGCCCCGTGTGGAGCCCCCCCCCTCTGCTCGGAGAGTTCAAAGGCATGGCTGCACACCCCGTGCATAGGGGCTGGACAGGTGGGGAAGCTGACCACCTACTGGCGCGGACCCTGGACCGTGGTTCGGCAGATCTCCCCCTGGATGGTGCTGATCCAGGGCGGGGAGAGGGGCCGAGAGACGGTGGTCAATGTCCGCCGATTAAAACCGAGGGAGACACACTGCCGTTTGGGTACCCCGAAATCCCCGCGCCCCCCATACCCGTGGGCTTCACACTGTATATGGGCCCCGCGGGACCCCAGCCCCCGGGAGGCCCCGGCACGGCCAGGAGGCGGCGGAGGTAGTGGCCCCTAAACCACTCTGCCCCTGAGCTGGTTCCCCAGCCCGGAGATGCCGAGGAGTGGGAGGAGTCTTTCGAGTGGAGAAGGAGACTGCCGCGGGAGCCCCAGAGAACGGAGCCACCGCCCACGAGACCGGCCGGGCAAGTCCCGCAGATTCCGCGGCGCTACCTGGTGGGGGCAGCCCAGGCGAGGTGCTCCAGTCAACCCAGAATGGGGATGGGGACAGGCACCTTGGGGGGCTATGTGGTGCCACAGCAACGGAGCAACTCTGCCAGCGCTGCTATCCCCTCGCACCCCCCACACGAACGCACGCACACCCCCTCTAAACACACACATGCACCCACGTAAGGTATCGTGGGGGGTCACCTGCAACCCAGGGTTTTTTCCCGAGGGACCCCTCATGGGGACGTCGCACGGTTTTCCAGTGCCAGGAGATTGGCCGACACCCCCCAGGCCGAATTGCACTGCGGCCCTGTGAATTAGCTTAAAATTGTATGGTCATGACGAGCTCACCGAGCAAACTGCAGAAACAACACACCCAGCACAGGGGAATAGGGCCTTGGGGGAGCAAGGCTCCCAGCGAGCAACACACGAGAGGAGGTGGGAGGGAAAGTTTCTGGGCTGACTCCTGACCCGGAGTACGGGGAGGAGGGCGAGCACGCAGACGATGGGCGAAGGCGCCGGGGATGCCGTGCCAGGTGTTTTATATGTGGGGTCTTGAAAATTTTATAAAAATAATAGAAATTAAATGAAGATTGGAAAAATGCGTAAGTATCGGAAATTATGCTAAATCGGGAGATAATTCTATTAATTTATGTGAATGCATACGATTATGCTAATGTGTGCAGTTATGATAATTAGGCTTAGCTTCGTTGTCTAGGGTCGTATTATCAATCGGGACAATACAATTAGTTGTATGAAGTTATCCAAGTGTGATGTAATTATGCTAAATTAAGCTCGGCTTCGTTTTCTAGGGTTGTATTATCAATCGGGATAATGCATTTATTCTCGCTTTAACATTTACTGATTATGTCTTAATGTGTTTATGTCAGGTCTCCAAATTCGAATCTCAACGCAGGATACAGTTCTTATAAATAAGATTATTATGCATGAACTCAGGAATAAACCACTCAGACTCTTTTTTTTTTTATTCCAGACAAAAACATACCACTCTAATACGCGAACTCTCATGCTTGGAATTATCCACAGTATCACTGGAGAAATTTCCCTCAGTGATCCGTACATTTAACCATCAACAATTACGTTGTCAAACTGGGCAACCGAACAATTGATTAATTCCACCGGGTAACGCGAGCATATACGGCGATAGGGAAAGTACTTAAAACATTCATGCGACGATTTTCATACGAAAGGCAATAAAAAGCAAATTATTATATTCCGAGAGCAACAGTATACGTCAATAGATTCATCGGCAAGGTTATATAATTAACGAAATGTCTTGGAACAATGGCGTGCAGCCGTGTGCGTGCCTGCTTACGGGAGATGCTTATCTTGGCTAAGGCTTCGATTAATTCGTGGGCAAGATTCTGTGATAAAAAAAAAGTTTTAACACAATATTCTCGCTGTGAGCGTGTAGATTCGTAACAAAGGTTTCAAAAGTTCAGTTTACATCGATGAATCTATTGGTAATTTTTATTCGATAAAAAAAAATAATGACTAATGTCGTTATAACGACCGTATTCTTATCACTCAATGAGCACCAATGTCTTCACGATCAGCTAATGGTGCATGCACTCTTATAATTAGTCTTCTTATGATTGGCTCGGGTTGGTTCCATGTGGGTGTGTGTTGGATTGTCTCCTTGATAAATTATTGTGTTAGTCCGGGTATCTATATGTGTGTGTGTGTGGTTTTGATTCCCTTGATCAATTCTTTGCGTCAGGCAGATGCCGGCGATGCGTGTTGGCGTGCGAATGCGGGCGTGTCATACGAACAGCTTCGGAGAGCTTTGTCTCTCGCTTGGGACGTGTTATGCTGTTAGCTGCCGTCTCTCTCTGCAGCTGGATGAGCTGCGTTGGCACCATGCTTGTCCTTGAAGATGCTCGGTCGCTCTTGTCGCTCGTCCGCTGGCTGCTGACAGCCTTGCTCGATGGCGCGGCTGGCGCTGTGATGCTGGCTTGGTCGATGTTTGGCGCTTTCCGCCCTTTCTCGAGGATGATTTGTGGAATTCTCGTCAGCTCAACTCGAACTACAGCGGCTCGTGGGAGCGGGCGCTCAGGGTAGAATGGCTTTTGAGCGATACTACTTCAGTCAGCGCTGAATTTGCACTGGGTAGCACATCGCTACTCAGCGAGCCTCGCCATCCTGGTTAATTGCTGGCCCTTCTTCTGTTGCTGGAGTCTACTTCTGCTGGCAAGCTTCTCTGTTGGTGGTGTGTGTGGTCGAGCCCACGGCGCTCTCGCTGGCGCTGCTTATCCGCTGGCACTCACTTTAAAAATTTGTGAATTGTATTTGCACACCTCTTAAACAACTGGGAAAGTTTAGTACAATACAACTTGTCGCCATCCTTGACTTTGAGAGCGACTCAACACATCAGGATAAATGTAGAATGAAACTTTCAGCGATACTCTGTCGGTTCATGCCGATCTCAGCTCTTAACAACACATCGCCCCTTCTCTCTGCGAGACATGACACCCATGGTTGATGTCAGTGCCTGCTCCCTCGCAAGACTGCTGCCCCTACTCCCTCGCGAGACTAAGTCTGCACGATCTATGTTCGTGCTTAAAAATGTATAATTCCCTCCCCTCTTTCTCTCTCTTCTCACAAAGGACCCGAATTTTCTTTGATGTCGCTTTGCTGTGGGGAGGGGGGGGGATTGTGTGTGTGTGTGTGTTTGTTGCTTCAAGCCATCCCGCCAACAAAATAAGTTTGCTCCAGATGGCCCCCGGTGCGTCCCCTCAGTTCCCCCACCTTCCCGCGCGGTGTTTTTTAAAGTTATCTTTTATGGTTCATCTCCAGCTCTCTGGTCTCGAGTGTGAAAGGGGCAGCTGCTCGTGAGGGGGGGGGGGGTTATGCATCACCCCCTTTTGCTCCAAGCGACCCAGCAATTGATTATTAAAAAAAGATTTGCAGAATTATTCTTAATATTAATTTGGAAAAATGCCTATATTTACAACACAGGTAGGGGGGGCGGGGCATCGGTTTAAAATCGAAAGGTAGCCGGGAGGGCAACACCACGTGACCCTGGATTTTGGGATTCTGAGGAGACAAAGAGAGAGAAGGGAAAACCCTTAGTCAGTTCTCCTCCATTCAGCCAGCTACCCGGTCGGACTTCCAGCCGCTCGCAGCGTCCAAGGGACGCTGGCGAGGAAGCTACAACTCGACCTCAGTCAGGGACCGTGAGACATCGTACGTCTGCGAGGTGAGAAATAGCATAAGGGTCCACCTCGGGATTGAGTAGGAATAGACTAGGCGCTGCGCGGTGATAATTTTGCTCCGGGCCACGCAGGGTTTTTCTTCAGGCTCACCATTAATAAACTTTAGCACAGAGCAATGACGCCGCGTGATTTATGTGTGTGGAAGGGTGTCGGTGTGGTGCGTAATTCGAGCGTGTGTGGGAGACACGCGGGCCATAATTAATTAATGACCCCCGCGTCTGTGCCCGCATGCTTGCGCTCGCCTTACGCAGTGTGTTTACGTAGCGACGATCGCATTAAGGGTGTCGGCGTGGTGCGTAATTCGAGTGTTTGTGTATGAGGCTGCGTGGCGTAGTAACTCATTGACGGCGCCCACGTCCCTGCAGCTGCCGCACTATTTTTAGTGCGAGGCGTGGTGAGCAGCGTTCACGGGCACGCGCGTGCAAGTAGCCACCTCGGCATTAGCGGTGGTGTAAGCGAGGAGTGTGTGGGATAACCCGAGGCGGTGGGGAGCCAGCCACTAGCCATGCTTCACAGAGAAGACGCTGGTGCGGGGAGGCCGATCACCCGATCGGCGACAGCCCGGCGAAAAGGGGCGGAGGAGGGGGGGGGAGAAGAGGAGGGGGGCATCAGCCCTCACAAAACGTTGATAATAACCACTGCACTTTGCATTGTTGTCTCTACTACCAGTGTTAGTTCCCATGCACGCTGTTTATGTGTACTTGAATCATTAGTTGTTAAAAAAGCATTATTTTGAGAAAACAAAAATTTTATGAATATTATTATCGTTGATCGTGCTATACATACAGACGGGCCGGTGAGTAGATTTTTTGAGTCAACGGTACGATGAGCATTGTGGAGACTTCAGCTCGCTGCATTGACCCATTCGATCTACCACTCGATTTGGCAACGATTTGGCTCCGTGTCGTTGCGAAAAAAGTTTAACGTCCGTCCTAAAGTCGTACTTCTAATGTAGCTTACGAGGTCCGTCCTTAACAGACGTCACGAGATTTAAGACGATTTTTGACCCCCCCCCCCCCCTCGTCATATGGCGTCACAAAAAGTCAGACCTCACCTCAAAAATGCGATGAGCTCTGTGGCATTTCTGACCAACACCACCTGGCCAGTGAATTAAGACATGTACATCGGGCCCTCAGGATGAACGGATACTCTGACCGCACCATCCGCCAAGCTGTTTCTCCCACCATACAGAAACAGCCACTTGAAACTCCGATCAAAACTCTCACGTTGCCATACATAGCAGGCGTGACCAAAAAGATCTCCAAAATTCTAAACAAACATAAGATCCAAGTCAGATTCAGTACAGTACATAAAATCTGTGATCTATTCCATCTGTGAAGGATGTCATTCCTGACTTGCAGTACCCTGGAGTCTATAAACTGAGTTTCAGCTGTGGTGATTGTTACATTGGGGAAACGAAACATCATGTCTCTGATCGTGTCCGCGAGCACAAGTCAGATCCTAAACACGGTAAAATTGAGTCTTCCGCCGTTGCCGATCATTGCTACAATGTTGTGGGCTCTCATGATATTGTTTTTTCCGAGACCAAGGTGCTCTGCAAACTCTCTGGCTACCATCAAAGGTTTGTACACGAAGCCATCCAGATATACAAACACAGACATAATTTAAACCGTGATGATGGGTACAAATTGAGTAATCATTGGAAAGATGTTATTAACCATGCAAATAAGATTTAACTACACATTTTTGGACCATCTTATTTGACAGGTACTATTCTACTTTACCGAGTGTTGACATCCCCAGCGTTTAACAGTACTCTCCTTTTGTATTTGGATTGTGAACCAACACTGGATAAAACAACATGTGCATTGTCGTTCTCTTCTAGCATGTGCACCTGTTGTTCTCTTTTAGCATGTGCACCTGTTGTTCTCTTTTAGCCCCGCCCCCCCCCAATACGTTCCATTAATTGCCTACCATATTCAGATAAGCCCCTCCCCCCCTCCTCTCCCCTTAACTTGTATTTAAGAACTTGTATCTTGGAATTTTTGCCTCACTTGATACAGTAAATCTAGCTGTGACGGTCCCACCTGATGACAGAGACTTGTGTTGCCTCCGAAAACGTCGTGATTTATTATTTTATTTCTATTATAACTTATTTTTATTTTATTTTTTACCTACGTGACTTTACCAAAAAGACCTAAGAGTATGAATCCTTGCAGTCACGAAAGCTTCAAATCTAGAATATATTGGTCACACCGGTTCGTGCTGTACTAGTAACGAATTGGCATGTTCTGTTTACGTGACAACCCTTACTTGTTGGCTGTGTCGGGTGTTGGCGGGTTTTAACAACACAATAATATATTTACGCGATATAACCCAAAACAACTCTAATATGGATGATATTGGTCGCGATAGCCTACGTGTTAAACTAAACACACAAAGCAGTTTTAAAAAAATTAGTTGTAAATTTAGTATAGTAGCGTAGCGTATAGTAGTTAGGTATGCAGTAGTGTAGTGTATAGCGTAGTATGTGTAGTGTGTAGAGTGTATTGTTGTGTATAGTTGTATGTACGTTGACATTATTTTGCACCATAAGTAGCCAATCGTGCTAATTGGAGGTGCGGGGGGAAGGACAACAAACTCAGCACAACAGTAAGCAGTTCCAAATAAATTAGTTTGTCAATTTTGTGGATTTAAAAATGCATAGCTCCAGTGGCTTCCTGATATCGGAAGGAAAGAGTGTTCCAGACGGCTGCAAAAGCGCACCTGAAAACAGAAGCCCCTTAGCTGGCATTCGGCTTTTCAATCATTGGCAGGAATTGATATTCAGTATATATACAAATTGTACTCGTATGCATTATTTTTATTTAGCGACTTGCTTAACATTCCTACACTTTTCACTACCATAATGTCCATGTGCCGTTTGTTGTTACAACGTCCTTACCCGGCCCTACTGGGCATCTACGAAAAAGAGCCTGACGGTGTTTCGGATTTCTCCAGCATAAATAAATACTCTGATTCTGTTTCAAGTTAGTGCAGCACTTAGCGAGTTTAAATGAACGTGTTTTTTTGGTGAGAAATTCACTCACAACGGAGACGGACTTCTTCCACCACGACTAACCCCAACCCCACTACAAGATCCCCCGTGTAGCCTCTACAGACTGTCCGGGCAAGTGCTGTTTACGAGTAGCAGCGCCTATGTAGCCTCGGCACTGTTGGGTGGCCAGCACCATGTCCGGCCGCCTTTGTCTGTCCCCGGTGGCGATGTTTACTACACATGGCATCAGGTACTCATTTGAGTCCGAGTTGACCTAGGGGAGGCCCAGGACCGATTTAGATAATCGTCACTGGTGGAAGGTGGCCGTGAGCGGCATTTGGGTCGTCGGATTCCTTGGGCAGCGTGCCAACTACTGCGCCCCAAACTACCCCCCACCCCGCATTCCCACCTCCACCACTATCTTCCAGGCCCACCACCACTACCCCCCACCCCCCACTACCCCCATCACTGTCCCCCACTCCCAACCGCTACCCTCCAACCCACTACCCCCACCACTATCCCCCACTCCCACCACCACTACCCCCCACTACCAACCACTACACACCACTATCTCCCACTCCCACCACCACTACCCCCCACGACCAACCATTCCCCTATACCCCCCCACTACCCTCCAACCACCACTATCTCCACCACTATCCCCCACTCCCACCACCACTACCCCCACTACCAACCACTACCCTCTATCCCCACACTACCCTCCAACCACCACTATCCCCACCACTATCCCCTACTCCCACCACCACTACCCCCCACTACCAACCACTACACACCACTATTCCCCACTCCCACAACCACTACCCGCCACGATCAACCACTACCCTCCACCCCCCACTACCCTCCAACCACCACTACCCCCACCACTATCCCCCATTCCCACCACCACTACCCCCACTACCAACCACTACCCTCTACCCCCCCACTACCCTCCAACCACCACTACCCCCACCATTATCCCCCACTCCCACCACCACTACCCCTACTACCAACCACTACCCTCCACCCCCCCCCACTACCCTACAACCACCACTACCCTCACCACTATCCCCCACTCCCACCACCACTACCCCTACTACCAACCACTACCCTCCACCCCCCCCCCACTACCCTACAACCACCACTACCCTCACCACTATCCCCCACTCCCACCACCACTACCCC
>JAAXLI020001290.1:9730-22680 GCA_014621495.2 Entosphenus tridentatus | reverse complement strand
CCCCCACTACCAACCACGAACCTCCACCCCCCCCCCCCCCACTATCCTCCAACCACCACTACCCCCACCATTATCCCTCACTCCCACCACCACTACCCTCACTACCAACCACGACCCTCCCCCCCCCCACTACCCTCCAACCCCACTACCCCACCCATTATCCCCCACTCCCACCACCACTACCCAACACCTCCCACCACTATCCAAAAGCCTGCGTGAGGGTGGACCTCTCGGACAGCGGGATGGCGAGGAACGACGCCAAAGCATTATCGTCAAGGGCGACGGGGAGCGCTTTGAGCTCGAGAAATCGCCGCTTAAATGCCACCCAATTGCCGCTGGCGGCAACAAATTCTTTAATGAAGGGCAGCCGACAGCGGAGCGACTGGACGTCGAATGACGAGGACGTCTCCACTTCAGGCATGGCGGGCTCAGCGCTTCCTGCCGGCGGCAAAATGGCACCCGCGAGCAAGGGCAGCGGCGATGGCATTCCCACATTTTGTGCAATGGCGGCCGAGTTGCCCCGTGCGGACGGCTCCGCCGCCCCCTCCTTCGCCATCAAGAGTAGGGACCACATCTCGATGAGGATGGAGGATGCCACTTGGAGAAGGTTAGCAAGACAGCCGTGCGTGTCCCTGCCGAGCTCTTTCACTGAAGGTGAGGCACTCCGCACCCCGACTGTGCCCTGCTCCACGGGCAGCGTCTCCGCTCCTTCCTCGGCGGCCGTGGGCGGAATCAGCTTCTCGTCATCTTCATCGTCTGACGCACGTACACGAACTCTGCGACGTCTAGACATGACTCGTCTACCGCTAGCTACAGCCTAGAAAGTTGGCCACTTCCGACACCAGTTGTAGTGAGTCCAACTGAGTCGCAGACGTTATCTTGGGAGCAACACTTTTTATTATACAACAACACGCAACATAACATGATCTAGACTCGGTTCTCGAATGCCCATCTAACCATGCTATGGCAGAACTAGACACGGTTCGCTATCCCGGTCCGGATCACAAGCTGGGTCCCGGACCACATGGCTAGGGGCTTCTTCTCCCCGACGTGGATCTTCATAACACCAGCACACGAGGAACCTCGAGCTCCTCACGGGGCCCTCGCTATATGCCCCCGGGCTGTGGCTGGCTCCGCCCTGCGCCCCGCCCACCTTCCAGGTCTCTCGAGCTCTTTCTTGAAGTTTCCTGAGAGATTTTTTGGACCATGTGACCGCCCCGCGGCCCCCGTCCACCGGTATCCCCCCTCTAATAACATCTGGTCACGTGTCAGCAAGTCAACCACCGTATCATGCCCCAAGGTAACCCTGGCTGGCTGATGCTCCCTCTCGCTCCTTCACCGGGAGCCCGCACCACACACTGCTTGCGGTGCCTCCGCACTAACCAGCGCCCACCGAAGCCCCGCTATGGCTGGTAATACACCCCGTAACCCGGGCTGCCCATAATGACAACACATTATCCGCCGTGGCTTCGTAAGCCCTGGCACCATACAGTGACAACCACAGTCACTACGCGTACACACAGTTCAAATCGTTCTCAGTGGAAAAGTCTCTTTACTGATCAGAATGCGCCAATTTAAGGTCTTTCTTTTTTTATCGATGCTGAGCCCTGAGATGTTGGCTTGCACTATCAGGTCTAATGACATTTTAAAGGGCAGCTTTTGGTGTGCTTCGTGATGCATTGAAGAACATTGATTTTAGGCTTTCAAGCCAATCCGAGTTGTTGTGTTAAAGGGGCTTATACACGAGAGGGTATAATTGTGACTTAGAGGACCAAAGATGTTCGTGGAAGCACAAGGATGAAATGACATCGAAATAGTATCATGGGTCATAGAGATTTATAGTTCATAATAAAATATGGTTTAGAGAAGTGGTTCTTGTTAACCTGGGGTGCACAAATCCCATGGGGGTGCGAGACATGGCCAGATTTTTTTTAGAAGGTAAATCATCGAAAGACAAATTAAGCACGTAAGTACAACTACTTTAATCTTTATTTGAAGCTTTCGTGACTGCAGGAATCCATACTTTTTGGTTATTTTGGAAGAATGTCACGTAGGTATAAAATAAAATAAATCACGACGTTTTGGGCGCAACACAAGCGTCCATCATCAGGTGGGAAAGCATGGTCTGTTGCTGAGGCAGACTGTTTAAAATGGTTTGAAATGGGCGTAGCTCAAGGGTTTTAAAGAAGTGGCCAGGGCTAGTGATGTTAATGTGAGAAATTAGCATGTAACTGTAAGATAGGAGAGCGGCCTCCTCGACGAGGGCATGGAAGTGGCTATGTTAATGTGAGGGATTAGCATGATGTTAATGTGAGAAATTAAAATGTAAAAGTAAGCTAGGAAAGCGGGCACGGAAGTGGCTATGAGGATCTTGACGTGCATTTTCTCCTGAAAATCCGTTCCGAGCAAGCAAGGCACGGCAACGATTTTGAGGCTACTACTGGGCTGGTTATTTGAATATCGCCAATGGCCCCATAATTCCCAAAGAGCCGCCATTTGCCGCAAAGCACAGGACATCAACCGGACGGAGGGTATCTGATTTAGCAGGTAAGCAGTCAAAAATCATTTCAGATATGATGGTAGCGGATGCTCCCGTGTCAATTAGTATCCGCACCTCTATCCCTTGCACGGTGACAATGACGGCCGAAGATGCCGCGGCCGTGGCCACGATGCATTGGCACAAGGCTGACCACTGACCAGGTCACCGTGGCCATCCGTCGGCCACCAATTTCCAAACTACCCACCCCGCACCCCGAGTGGACAGCCCCACATGCAAATTAATGCCGATGCATGAACGGGATGAATGAGGTGAGTGCGAGGGCCGGGTGTGTGGTGCAGCACGACTCGCCTGGGGGCCCTGCAGAGCAGAAGAGTGTCGGCTGAAGGATGACGGCGTGTTGGAGGTTCACCCATGGTCAGCCCGGCACCCTTTGGAGATGTGTCCCAGAAGGCCGCACTTGAAACAAACGACGGGGGATGATCCAGGGCTGAAAGGAGGCCCCCGTCCGTCGATCCTGGTCGTCCCTCCGCCCCATCTCGGCCTTCCTCCACCCGCTGTTGTTGAGCGACGTGAAGGCCTGGGAGGACTCGACCTCTTCGGAAGCTGCTGAATCTTCAGCAGGACCAACGTACGCCACCACTTTCGAGTGCGCTTGATGTTGAGGTGGGCCTGGAGGCACCTCGAGACTCTCAGCAACGTCAAGTAGTCGTAGTAGGAGGCAAACAGCACAACGTCGAGCTCCTGGGCCATCCCCAGCATGCGATCCAAGACTAATGCGTCAAGGCCGTCCTTGTCCATTTTTGGGTATGCCGCCTGGGCCAGCGAGATAAGCGTGCTGTGGAAGACAAGAGGCATCTCAGATTCCTCTCATCTCCATGCAGCAAACTTATGGCGCATGTTAAATGGTGGGTCGAAAATCCCTGCCATCTATTGAAGAGCTTGTGCCAAAATAATCCGATCCTCTGTTGGAATTAAGTAGAATGCTCCCAATGCGGCGTCATCGACCACCGTTGGGAGCACACGCAGTGCTTCCCCATCCATCCATCCCACCAGTTCGCAAGTAGCAGTGAAGAGGAGACTGAAGGCCACCCAATCTCCGCTTGCAGTGACGAATTCCTTTACAAAGGGAAGGCGCCTCTTCAGAGCAAGCCCCTCCATTTGCATTTTTGGCAGGACGCTCACGATGGCGGGAATCCTGTCCTGTGCACCGCTCATAATGGCGGCCGCTTGCACGGGCTACGTTTCCCACATATCCCGCGTGTGACGGAGCAGCAGAGTCTTCACCCCATGGCTCCGGTCCTCCAACTCGTTCAGCTGGCTCGTCCAGGTCCATCTCCATGAAGAGTACTGCCACAGCGGACAGTAGATCGGCCAAGCGCTGGCCACGTGCCCGCCTGTCTCTCCCCGCTGCTGGCAGTGTGGTGAGGTCGCTGCTCCATAGGCACACATCCCTCGTGGTCCATCGCTGGGGCCGCCTCTCTTTGGGGCTGTCTGGGGGATCACCCCCTCTTCGTCTTCTTCCTCCGAAGAAGCCCTGGTAGGTTGTCTTCTTCTCGTGTACATTTAAGCCTACGCTATCACCTAGCTATAAAGTCTTTTCACTTCTGGCACCAGATGTAGTGTGTATCTCACGAGGCACACCCAGAAGTCTGGAGGCACCACGATTTATTAACAACTTAACAGGACTACGGGCTAACAATACCCGGGGTTATTCTAGACCCCCAAGGGGTTTCTATGTAACCTGAGTCCCCGACGACTGACACTCCAAGCCCCCCCGAAGCAACACCGCATGGTAAGCTCTTCCCGCTAGAAAACCACGATTGCTCTACCTCCATCCTTCTTATTCTCTCGAGCGTGGTCTCGCTCCACCTCTGGCAATGCCCTTTCATTGGTCTCTCACGACGGAACCGGAGCCAGCGTCACGTGTCCTCCGGGCCCCCGTTTCCTGGCCCCCTTCACTACTCCATGTCAGCACGTCCCCTCTCTCTCTCTGGGACGGGACCCTGCTCTGTAGGGCCTGCCTCCTCGCCACGTCTCTGTCGGCCCCATCGAGAGGTACGTGCACACTTATTTACCAGTTGTGGTTGTAGTCGGATTATATGCCGTAGAGACGCTATTTACGTCTCTGCACATATATTATCAGATAATCTGTGTTTGCATGTTCACCCAAGTACGTGTGGCTAATGCTAATTTGATTCCTTGCAAAAGGTTTCGATTTAGTGTTTGAACATCTTAACACCTGTTTTATTGAAAGAAAGGGTAAAACCTATTCTTATTTTTCATATAACCAGCAGCAGTTCCTTTGAACTAATTATGAACATTACAATATCACCAGGCAATCGTGGGCTTTCACATCAAGATGCTGCTGCTATCATCCTGGACGCAGTGGCCGAGTTCTCTGTGCAGAGGAAACCCAGGAGCCTACTGCAAGTGAAGGTTGTGGTCTTCATGGTCGAGATGCTGAAATTTTTTCACAAAGAGTTGTTGAGCAGAAGCAAGAAATAGGCACTGGTGGAGAGAGTCCTCATCTCCTCCATCACAAGTAAAACGCTGTCCAATGACCGCACACAACAAAAAAACTATCAAAATAAATTTTATTTTGCACTTTATTGGGATAACGACTAGCAGTGAGCATTAAAACTATCCGATTGAGTGTCGTCCGGCAAACATCACTTGCCGTGGCAAAAGCCGGTGGGGAAGTGTTGCCATGAAGGTCTAGAACAGAGGCCCTTGATGGTGTCTCAGAAGCAGCTCACTGATATATATTTATACAGTCCGTTCTCTCCAGCACGAAGGGTTGCATTGCCCTGCAAGATATTCCAATTCATGCTTTGCCTCATGATGCGATGGGGAAAGTGCAGTCTGGAAAATATTATGGAAAACGGTGTAAAAATAAAAATGCTAGTTTCTCAGTAAAGCCTGCTTTGCTGCATGTCATTTTGTATGTATGTATGTTGAACGTCTTTCACATCGTACATAGCCAACCGTGATAATCGGAGGTGCGAGGGAAGGACAAACTTAACACAAAAAGCAGTTCTAAAGAAATGAGTTTGTCAATCTAGATGATTTAAAAGTGCATAGCTCCAGTGGTTTCCAAATATCAGAAATAAGGGTATTCCAGACAGTCGCAGAAGCGCATCTGAAAGCGCCGTACGATGAAATGACCGTCTTTGTTTAATGGTTAGCCAAAAGGCGCTGCTGCGAGGATGACCAGAGTTTCCGTGATTGGTTTGTAATGCACACTTCGTGTTCTGTTGTGTAATGTCCACGTGTTTTCACCTACATGGAAGTTCCAGAGTTGACCATCATGGGCGCGTCGTCGAATGCATCCTCAAACACAGCCCTCGTTTGAGGTTGTTGAGATTGAGCCAGTTCAGTTACAGGTGTTTTCAAACAAGGAAGAGAACATTGACAAGGTATGTGAAATGATCGAAAGGAAACTGAGCACCGAGTAGACTGAAAGTGAAATTAAAAATCCCCTTATTCAGGAGTTCTCCACAGAAGAATTTGATTAAATAAACGCTTTGCAGAACAAACATCAAGTTATCATCAAGATAGATGCAAGCAGTGGGTTAAAAATCTTAGGCAATATTGCAGACGTGAGTCACGTTGTAGTAGAACTGTGAGATTAAGGTTGGCGACAGCTGAGGAGGAAGAATCATTGGAAAAAAACTGTTAAATGGATGTATCTGGATAGCAATGAAGAGTACGTAACATTCACTAAGTCTGAAAATATTGTTATCGAAAAGGCTTACTTTCAAAAACAGAAAATATTTATATCAAGGACAGGAAGGCAATCGTCGAATTCAATAGAAATGAATTGTAATGAATATGGACCAACATGGAAAATTTAACGAAAAAAAAACAATGAATGCATTCTTTTTCACAAATATTAATGCTGTAAAATAATCGCCACCACCATCATTATATCAAGCAACAAAAATTTAATACACATTACATTTTCATAAACGTGCCCGATGCTGATGGATTTTTTTAATCCAAGCAAGATTAATACTACAACACCTGGCAAGACCATCAGGGCTTACCAGGTCTTGTAGGGACACAGCCAACATGGTGAGAGCCCCTGGCTTCACTGGTTTTATCGCAGAAAAATGAAAATAAACATTGAGTTCTGGATTCGCGGTTTTCGCATATTCATGCGTTACATCTGGCCACTGTGGGGTGCCTGATATGCAAGAGGCCATGGGTTCGATACCAACCCTGACGCCTGCTGTATATTTGGAGTTTGCATGTCTCTCTCCCCATGACTGTGTGGATTTTTTTACTCGTCCTCCCATTTTTCCCTCCACAGTTAGAAGCATGCCTGTAAGAATATTTGACTGCTGTAAATGTACACATCATAAGTCAGTTCGCCATCTTATCATGTCATTTATGGCGAGGTACTTCTGAAAAAAAACTATTTAGCTCAGTTGGCCTTACCTGGTAAAAAATTATAAATAGTTAGAGTTACTAAATGTACACTAATTCGCTATTCGCGACTATGATATTCGCTATTTGGAGTTTGCATGTCTCTCTCCCCATGACTGTGGATTTTTATACTCGTCCTCCCATTTTTCCCTCCACATTTAGAAGCATGCCTGTAAGAATATTTGACTGCTGTAAATGTACACATCATAAGTCAGTTCGCCATCTTATCATGTCATGTATGGCGAGGTACTTCTGAAAGAGAACTATTTAGCTCAGTTGGCCTTACCTGGTAAAAAATTATAAATAGTTAGAGTTACTAAATGTACACTAATTCGTTATTCGCGACTACGATATTCGCTAGTGCACATAGTGCCAGACCACCGATACCAGGGAGGTGAGTGCAGAATGTTGATACATTTTAAATGGTCTGCCATGATTAGACACGCACCCTCGGCTGTCCACTTAGTCCTCAGTCTCGCAGTAATCCAGCTCCAAACTCGCTAATGTGCATTTTTACTTTTACACGGTAATTATTCGACTCGTTTATACGTTTTTGTATAAACGGGTCGACTGTTAGGTCCGTTAAAAAGAACACGAATGCAATCAGGGAAAATGTTGTTGTGAGTGCTCCCCACAGTGATGAAGTGATAACATTTGTGCAGCGTTATTATGAAACGCCTGCATCTCCCAAAGAGTCATGCTGCTGAATTCCTCACCATCACCACCCATGGTCATAAAACCATCATCACCACCATCATCAAAGTTAATTAGACAGTGTAATTGTATACGTTATTTTTTTATTATCGTCATTGTTATTACACATTTACCATTTTTCCCCTATGTTCACTCATTGTTCCGATGGGAACGAGGTTTGTGCATTCACAAGCGTTTTCAAGAACGTAGCCCTCACGGATGGAGAGGCTTTACTGTATTGAATGCATTTGGATAAATGCCTCATTGCAGCAACACCATCTTAAAAAAAGTCTTCATAATTACTGGTGCTTAAATAAGTGTTACCACCAACATCTGCATCAACATATCTTTTTTTTTCTTATATATAAAAGTCTCCACGCGTGCTTGCGAGGGATTTGGCTCTCGAACGGTGGGGTGGATGTCGAATGAATACCTGGTGTGGTGTGTAAAGTTCGCCACTAGGGAAACAAAGGCGGCCGGGCGTGATGCTCGCCACCCACCACCTTATGCGTCGGGCTGGATTACATAGGTGCTCGCTAACAGCACTTGCCCCAACAGTCTGGTACAGGCTATATTGGGGATTTTTTGTATATATGTGTAGTGGGGTAAATGTAAACACGTGTGGGCTGGAAACAGTGGGGTCGTACCGGGACAGGCTGGTGTTGCTGGGGGACAACGGAGGCAATTGGAATGCAGGGCAGTAATTGGCCGGTTGTTGTTGTCAGGGGCAGGGTGGCGCCGCTAAGTCTGGGAATGGGGGCAGGTGGTGCCGGGGGCTGGGGGTGTGGGGCGTTAGGAAGGACGCCAACTAATTAATTGGGAATTAATGAAGAGGGGGATAAATAGGGGAGCGTCAGAGCAAGACGGGGAGTTGTGCTGGGAGATGGACAGAGTTGGTAGCAGTGGAGTAGAAGAAGTGTAGGGTAACAGTGGAGTATAAGAAGAAGTGTAGAGTAGCAGTGGAGTAGAAGAAGAATTGTAGATTAGCAGTGGAGTGGAAGAAGAAGTATAGGGTAGCAGTAGAGACGGAGAAGCTGAACGAGAGAGATAGTCTGAGTGAGACGGAGAAGCCGAACGAGAGCGACAGTCGGAATGAGACGGAGAAGCCGAGAGAGAGCGACGGCTAGAGTGGGATGGGGAAGCAGAGAAGGGAGTCAGGAGAGACGGACAGAGAGCGGGACGAACGGAGCAAGCGAGGCTGGCGGAGCGCGGCGAGCGAGCGGAGAACGCGCTAAAGGATGGTGGCAAAATGTGCTGTGTTGGATAAAATAAAGTGACGACAGAAAAATAAGTTTCCGTGTAAAGTTCAGCACTACATATGTATGGCAGCACTATAATTTAATCAAAACGTGTCTTTTGCTCAATTTTATAATGTTATTTGTTATCTTTCGATTTAAAGCTTTCGTGACTGCAGGAATTCATCTTCTTGGTTCTTTCGGTAAAGTCACGTAGAAGGGAAGTAATAAAATAATAAAAATAATAAAACATAATAAAATAATTCTCACGACGTTTCGGCCACAACGCAAGCAGCCGTCTTCAGGTGAAACAAGGTCTGTCGAGGTGACAGCGTCTGAATGAGGCAGCACACGTGCTTGGAGCATATATATAAGCTGGGTTGGGAGGTGGGGGGGCGCCTTAACAAAATAATTTGCATATCAAGAGGAATTTAGCATATTTATGCTAAATCAAGAGAAGTCCAAGGCCCCGTTCTCCACACCTTGCCCTCTCTAGCGGCGATGGCTGAACCCCCATTGGAGGCAAGGGCGAGGTTTGAGAGGCGAGGGTAGAAAAGCTAGCAGTAGAGAAGCAAACAGAATCCTAAGTGTGTATGCGAAGACTAGTCGTAGAGAAGCCAGCGGAATCTTAAGTGTGAGTGTGCGAAGACTAGCAGAGTATATAGCGAGAGGCTAGCAGTAGAGGAGCTAGCAAAGGATATAGCGAGAGGCTAGCAGTAGAGAGGCTAGGAGAGAGAGATCAGGCTATCAGTGGAGAGGCTAGGAGAGTGAGAGAGAGAGAGAACAAGCTAGCAGTGGAGAGGCTAGGAGAGTGAGAGAGCAGGCTAGCAGTAGAGAGGCTAGGAGAGAGAGAGCAGGCTAGCAGTGGAGAGGCTAGGAGAGTGAGGGAGAGAGCAGGCTAACAGTAGAGGCTAGGAGAGTGAGAGAGAGCAGGCTAGCAGTAGAGAGGCTAGGAGAGTGATAGAGAGAGCAGGCTAGCAGTAGATAGGCTAGGAGAGTAAGAGAGATAGCAGGCTAGCAGTAGAGAGGCTGGAAGAGTGAGAGTGCAGGCTAGCAGTAGAGAGGCTAGGAAAGTGAGAGAGAGCAGGCTAGCAGTGGAGAGGCTAGGAGAGTGAGAGAGAGAGCAGGCTAGCAGTATAATCGAGTGTTGGCCACACCTGCGGTCCTCGAGTAGCAAGCAAGACAAGTCTCTTTACCCTCGACGAGTAGGGGGGGGGAGCGGCTCAATGGACAAAATCGCATCGCTCGCCCGTGAATCCTCCCACGGATTCACCGCCGAGCTTCTGAGTTCACTAGTTTCCCGGTTGTTCATGACGGCCGCGATTTTGTTGAAAAACGAACCGTGGCGGTTCGTGCGTGCGGCGGGGGGGGGTGAACTTGGCAGATCCCGACGACAACCGTTGGCTTGGACTTTGCGTGTTCACCTCCAGCCCCGCGGATTTTAACGATCTTTTAACAGCCGCCACCACCGCCGCAACCACCCGTCTCCCGGGAAGGGGGGCGGTAGTGCAGAGGGGGGTGCGATGTAAAGGGGAGGGGGGGCAGGCAGCAGTGCGGTCTGCAGCAACAGCAGCGGAGAGAAAATGACCCTCTGTTGGGGCCAAGTGGTGTGTGGAAGTTTTTTTTATTTAAACACGGCGGCCACTCGGTAAACAGCGGAGGTGTCATCATTCACCACCGCCCCCCCAACCGCCCACGGCCTGCGGTTCGACGCATCCTCAATGGTTCAGGCTCGCCTTTTCGATTTCTGTAGTTTTCACGTATTTTTATTTTACGAATTTTATTTTTTACTTAACGCGGATTTTTTTGCTTGCAGCCTGTGTTCAAATTCACGATTTTTTTCCCGGCCTTAAGGGGTTTTTTGCGCAATGATCCGGCCGAAAAAAAAATCTGCGCCACAAAGCCCTCCACGAACCCGTTATCATCATTTCAGCTCGCTGGCCGGTGAAGTTGACGACGAACAATTGAGCGGTGGTTTGGGCGCGCGCGTCGTGTCGCTGATACTGTGTCTTGAGTGTGCTTCCAGCGTGAAAAGGGAAGAATAATCCAGGAAATAAAAATAAAATGTGTTCCCCCGCTAAAAAAAAGAGAGGCTAGGAGAGAGAGAGCAGGCTAGCAGTAGAGAGGCTATGAGAGTGAGAGACTTTGACTTTTAAAAAACTTTTATTGCCGCCAGAAGCAAAAGCACTGGAGGCGATTTTGATATTAAATACAGTCACCAGCAAACAAATGAAAAAATAACGCTACAAATCGACGCGCTGTGGCGCTAAAAGCACCGCGCACAACACAAAAGAAACGTCACGTGGTTGTGGTGGTCATCGCGCACGCCACGGTGACGTGCGAGCGCTTCAGAAGCTGCACATGAGGGTGCCGTCCACGCTGGTACAGAGGGCTTTTCCGGCTCCCCAGCGTTCGAAGAAGACGTGCACATCACCGACATGTGTGTGGTATGCGTGCTCCAGCCGGAGCCGCGCCTTACGCAGGCCTCTGAACACTAGAAGCACAGAGCAGCCGTCAGTGTCACCTTCCAGCATATTTTTCTCATCTTCGCCTGAGCGCAGGCGAAGTTGGCGAGGTCATGGCACTTGTTAGCCAGGTAAGAGAGAGAGAGAGAGCAGGCTAGCAGTAGAGAGTCTAGGAGAGTGAGAGAGAGCAGGTAAGCAGTGGAGAGGCTGAGAGAGAGAGCGGAGCGAGCGGAGCGAAGCAGGCGTAACTATCCATAATAGAGGTTTTGGATTAGATCGCCTAAATATATAAATGCGTCGTTAAAACCCGCCACCACCCGACAGCCAACTGGTAAAAGTTGTCACATAAACAAAACATGCCAATTCGTCTTGAGTACAACACACCGGTGTGTTGGAGAGCCAAGCCACAACATTTACAAACTGAGTTCGACGTTTCGCCAGTAATTACAACTTGCTTCATCAGGCGACAGCCAGATTTGTGGAGAAGTCTTCTTGTTTCGTTCCTTATATAGAGGCACAGATCTGTTGACCACCATTCTGGGCTCTTGCACAATGTTGGGGGGGGGGGATTACTGAGGCAACGTACATTATGCATGTGTATTATGTGAGCCCATTGAACTTGTCCTTCCTGTCTATTGTGTTTATTAAAACATCCCTGGCAACGGTAATCCCTTATTGAAGTACGCTGCCCTTTATATTATGGACTAGCGATTTAAATTATTGGATGTTTCGGTAAAGTCACGTAGATAGAAGAAGAATAAATAAATTGATGACGACCACTTGTGTTGCGATCGAAACGTCGTGTTTGTTTTGTCTTCATACTTATTTTATTACCGAATGAACCAGAATAAGTCTACATTATAGACTGTCAATACGCTCACTCAGTTTAATAACCATTGCTACAGTCGACAGTATAGACTGTCAATACACTCACTAGCTTAAAAAAACTGGCTACAGTCTACATTATAGACTGTCAGTACACTCACTCCGATTAAGAACCAAGCTACAGTCTACATCAGTGTTTTATTTTATTTATTTTATTTATTTGTATTATTTTGTTTTCACTATATTTTGTATTATTTTTTTTCTATGTACGTGACTTTACCGAAAGAATCAAGAATATGAATTCCTGCAGTCACGAAAGTTTTGAGTGAAAATTTTGCGATGTAAAGTTTATTGAAACACGGACAGGTTCAAAATACCAAACGTTGATAATAACCACTGCACTTTGCATTGTTGTCTCTACTGCAGGTGTCAGTTCCCATGCAGGCTCTCTATGTGTACCTGAATCGTTAGTAAAAAAAACATTCTTTTGGGAAAACAATAATATTATGAATATTATTATCGTTGATCGTGCCATACATTTAGACGGGCCGGTGAGTAGATTTGTCAAGTCAACGGTACAATGAGCATTGTGGAGACTTCAGCTCGCTGTGTTGACCTATTCGGTCCACCACTCTATTTGGCAACGATTTGGCTACGTGTCGTTGCGAAAAAAGTTCAACGTACGTACTAAAGTCGTAATTGTAATGGAGCTTACGAGATTGTCCCTGGAGTCGGTGGAATTGTACACTGAATCATATTAAGGGGCCGTCCATAAATGATGTCACGCGATTTTGGACGATTTTT
>JAAXLI020001289.1:0-38395 GCA_014621495.2 Entosphenus tridentatus | reverse complement strand
TTTCCCGCCCACCCCTCCCCTAACCTCTCCTTTCTGCTGCTACTGGAGGAGACTTCTTGGTGCCACTGCTGGCGTCAGGCCCTGAGACTGAGAGAGCGGCAGAGGAGGCGACACGGCGAGCCGGGCCACGTCGCGTCTGTCAGGGGCAAGAGACGCGGGCGACTCAACACTTCACTGCTTGAGTGAGTGTGGGGAGTTTATGGTGCGTGGGGGCGATTGGTGGTGTGGTCCAGAATATAAAACTGCCTGTCGGCTACACTGCAGATTTTTTAATTGGTGCATAAATGTCTGTGTGTGTATGTGTAAGATTGTGTAGCACTTGTGAGGGTGTGTGCGGTGTCTCATGAGCAAGGTCACTGTGTGTACCTAAAATGAGCATCTGGGGAGGTGTGTAAATATTACACATTGGGGAGACAAAGGTGGACCCACGTGGTTCTGAAGACCCACCACATCGTGTGCCATTCCGACCTTTATAGGGGCTCAATAAGAGTACTGCCACACCAGTCTGTGGAGCTACATGGGGGATGTTTGTGCTGGAGCTCGTGCTGTAGGCGTAGAAGACCGTGGATCCTCTGTGGGGAGCGCGCGTCTGCTGTGGGCAGCGTGGAGCTGCACGAGCGGACACCGACGCAGCGATTCCCATAGCGAGTCACGAGACACGCGCTGCAAAACAATCACGCTGAAGTGTGAGGATGGGTGGATGAAGCGAGCACCACCTTGGTGTTCTTGGCTTGTATGTTCAGTGGTGATTAATAATTTTAATACACCGTGTCATGGCAGTTGTCTATTTCTCTGTTATCCTTAATTGCACGTTTTTATATAATTCATAAAATATTTCACCTGCAAATTCTATTGAGATTGATTGTCTCATGCGCAAGGATTCCCAGGGCATCTGGGGTGGAACAGTTGCCCAGTGCTTGGCGCACTGCACTACGAACCCTTGGACTAAAATCAGAGGCGAGTGACAAATGAATCATTCCTGCCCCCCTCGCTTCACCAACCTGCACTCGCCAGGGTGGTGAAGTATAGCAAAGCAAGAAACCACAAGACCGACAGCGCTTAGGTTGTCCATTATGCAGCAGAGCTTTACTTTATTATCATATCCATGTCTAGTTGTGGATTTGATTATTTTTTTTTAGTTGTCTCTGTTGCATTTACAACTTGGCGAGATGTTTCCTACTTCATTCTGGTGCATTTACTGCTTTTATCAGTGTATGTCTGCACTGGGTGTGTTGGTTGGAGTTGTTGGTTGTCTTGCGAGGTTAATCTGATGCGGTTTACCGGAACAACACCTAGTGGCCTTGGTCACTTTACTGCCCTTTGTATCACTGTAATGTACGGTCAATTGTTTTTTAACAGGAAAAGTGTCGACTTAAAAGTCATGGTTTTTGTTATTGATTCGATTTGTTCATACCTCCCTGGTCATAGACATTGTCAATCAGAGCTGAGGTCAATTACTCGTGCCCAGTCAGTCAAGTGAGAAAGCGATATCCCCCACTGTCCCCTTCACCCCATGGTGCTGCCTATGAGACTTATTCTCATGTAGAAGCCCGAGTTCACAATACGATATAATGGAGTGAAATCTACCTCGCTGTTAATGTTTAAATGACAGTAAAATTGAATCTTTATCAAGGGTACCATGTAACTGGGAGTCTTGTCATTCATAGCACACTACTCCATTTATTCCGTCTCGCCTGTTTTGTTCATTGGTAAAGCTGAGGTCTTGGCGATCAAATACATGATCGCCCTCGCCGTCTTCAAGATCCTCAATGGACTCGCTCCTGCCTGTCTCTCCCTCTCATGGGGCGCCTGGTATGCATGAGGTCGTGGGTTTGGTCCCGACCCTGACGCCTGTTGTATATTTGGAGTTTGCATTTCTACCCGTGGACACGTGGCTTTTTCTTCGGATCTTCTGGTTTTCCCTCCACATTTAGAATGATGCATTTAGATTATTTAGTTGCTATACATTTCCAAATGTTAAGCCACTTCGTAGAGCTATCTATATTTTGTTGCCAGGTAGCTTATCAAATAGAGCTGAATAGCTCAGTGGGCTTTACCTGATAAATATAAAAAACAATCACTCCATTCCTTTAGCCTTGCTCTCCTCTATCGCCCCTCTCATCGCTATCTACTCCCCTCCATCCTCTGCCCAGCAACTAAGGGAGCTTTTAGTCAAACTTGACTCATTAGCAGGGCACTTATTCCCCCCTTCTAGTGCAATTCTCTGAGCTTGTCTCTCACTATCCACCAACTTCTCCTGTGTGCCCATCGCTGCCTGTTCTCTCTGTATGAATGTATGCAGTCTATAACCGCCTCCTTTTTCCCCATGATGATTGTCTGATTGTTGTGCACTGCATTTGAAATGCAGATATATTCCCGATGCTCTGTCAATGCACTCTCGATTGCATTCTTTTCCACCCTGCTCCATCCACTGCCTGTGTGTGACAAGGCTGGATGGGCCACATTCCGAGCTTGACGCAAATTGAGCTGTTGTGCTTTCGGCGTAAACATCAATGAGTGTCCATTTGCCAGGTGTAAGTTTTTACTCTTTTCATAAATCTTTTGGTGATGTGTGCTGTATGAGAAAACACGCGGCTGAGCCCACATTCACACCCTCCCCTCCTACTTTTTGACTGTTCACTCGTACTGTAAAACAGATTTTTATTCATTCATGCAACTCTCTGCATGTCAAGACTTGCTCGAGGTGAATGGTTGCTGGCCAAATACAGACGAGTGTGGAGAAGTATGATCCTATAACCTCTACGACTGCCACGTTGTGGGGAGGACTGCCTGGAGCAGCGCATTAGAACATACTTTATTCTTATTATAGTTGTGAGAATGAATTCACTGCTGTATAACATCTAGTTTGAACATTACAACCACCACCATCAACATTATAATCAGCATCATCAATATTATAACCACAATTAATGATTCTGAATATCAATTTCAATTTGTGTGCTTTTTAATGTAATTGATAAATTAATCAGAATTACAACCAGCACCATCCCAAGTATAATCCTCATCATAGATACTATAGCCACTACTCATGCTAATGTCTAACAAGTGTTGTGATGCCGACACACGTTATTGCGTTATTCAGATACTTTTTTCTTCAGATACCACTATTTCTAGACCCGGGCTTCGTTCTTGACGCTTGAACTTCGTCTTCACTCCAATCGTCCCCTCCCCTTGTGCCACCCCCTTTAAAATCCTGCGAGCCCCCTTTCTGGAAGCTTCGTTCACCCCATTTCCTTCAGCCAACCTTCTCCTCAAACGGTTGTCAACATTCGCCTCTAGAGTCAATCCTCATTACCTGCCCTTTACATTTGAATCTCTCCCCCAATCTCTTTGAATATCATGTTTTGACAAATCGTCTTTGAGGCCTCCCTGCACCAATCAGAGGCCTTGATTAACTTTCTGCCTGTCTGTTAACGCATACGCTTATGTCAGGTAAGTGGTATGTTGCCTCGGTCATTACACAAGTTACAATTTTGATTAAAATATATACATTTATTAATCTTTACGTGGTATTTTTTAAGTTATATTTACCGTTTCTAAAATTATGGCTCTTCCAGAAGAAAGATAACTAAAATTGAAAGTTTAACATGACAAAAGCTATGGCTTGAGCTCTTCAGAGGGGTATGACCGAGAGCCATTCTGGGAGTATAGTTATTTCTAAAGTGAAAGCAGTGCTACATCACTCACCTTACTCTACAAACTAGTCTAATTTATTAAATATCCGTGCAATAAAAATATAAATATTTTGTTACTGTAATATTTTCATTGAACCTGCAACCATTAACAAAACAGAGGATAAACGGATTTGCGTGGAGTGATTTAGAGCCGTGCCCTCTGGGTATTTATTCTCCCCCTAATCGGGACTGATTGGGGTTTGTTGGGTTCCTTTCCCTCCTAAAGGTCGGGCTAAAGATGGGAAGAGCATTATTAGAGTGGGAAGGGTGCGGGAGAGATACTAGGTGTGGGGGTTATAACCCAAGCAATGAATGGGAAAATAAAATAATATATAGAACAATTTAAGCTGTAAGCCTGCCTCTGCCTCTATCCTTCCTGGGGACAACTCTGGTAGCGTGGTGTGATTCCTGTCACCATTTCCTCCTCCCCATCCCCCGTACACTGGT
This sequence comes from Entosphenus tridentatus, assembly GCA_014621495.2. Classification (NCBI taxonomy): domain Eukaryota; kingdom Metazoa; phylum Chordata; class Hyperoartia; order Petromyzontiformes; family Petromyzontidae; genus Entosphenus; species Entosphenus tridentatus. Next base: position 34,253 of record JAAXLI020001289.1, on the reverse strand, counting down.
TACTGTCTTTCCTCATTACGTCCAGGTGCTTCATGTTACATGGGATTCTCAAGGAATGTGGTCCATATCACCTCATTCTCGTTTTTTGTTCATCTTCAGCTTGTAGCCGAGGTGTTCCATTGCTCCTAAGGCCTTTAGCGATCTATACCAGGGTCTGCAGTTTCCCATAATAGTTGTCTTTGCCATGGTGTAGAAGGCTTGGAGTAATGTGTGTGTTGGTGTTTGGATATCCTTACCAGTTTCACGCCCTACATCGATGAATCCACTTGAGGGATGACCTCTATGCCACAGATCAAGTTGAAGTAGTTGGCAATGTTCCAGTAAAAATTTCCAATCCAAAAAGCATGTGGTTATGTCTGTGTAGTGCATTGTGGGCATCTGAAATAGCCTGGAGAAGAGTTAGAGAATGTTGCACTTCGTTTGTTAGTTGGGTAAACTCCATGCATGAATTGTAATGAGGTAACTTTCAAGGGGAACGACTAAAAGACCAATTGCCAATGCTCGCAATGTCTGGGGGTGGGATGTCAGACCCCAGCAGTGCTTCCCACAGTTTATTGGTTTTTAGTTGTATCTGCTATTCCCCTAAGGCGAGGTGATGGCACGCCTTTGCTAGTTTGTGCTTTTTTCTTCACGAGCCAGTCCATTATGGGTTGGGTGCTCTCGGCAAAGTTTTTCTTTGCAGCCTTGGTGATGGTGTCCCTGCTGTGTGACTGGGATATCGTGTCGTGCCTGTATCAGATGGAAATAATACATTTTCTCTTCTTGGGTCAACAGGTCCCCAATCTTATCAATACCAGCAGCTTTTCCATGCTGACCAATTAATTCCTTTACCCTGTATTTTGACGGATGCAGTGCTTAATAGAGGGGACTGTGCAGAGAGGTGAAGAACGGGATCTGTTTATTTTTGCAGACTCGGAGGATGACAGCAACACTCTGGAGCAGCTTGAGGGCCGTGGATTATCGTTAATGGGGGGCGAGAGAGCAATTCTGGCAAGCTACCAGGGGCTAATGGAACATGCTTCCCACTTATTCCATATCACCCTATTTTCTGACTTTATCCAGTGTTTGATGTTCAGTTGTATTGTTAATAAGTATTGGCACATGGTTCGTTTATGAAGAATCTAATTACAAATATTGGAGAGCATGGATGCAGAGAATCGTGTGGCAGAGAATGGCAGCACAAGAGTTTTCACCGAGCATCTTCTGGTGGCCTCACCATCCGTACCCACGAGGAACCATGATGACAATTGCTTGTGTTGCGATCGAAACGTCGTGATAGTTATAATTTTATTTTTTATTTTTTATTATTTGATCTATCTACGTGGCTTTACCGAAAGACTAAAAGAATATGAATTCCTGCAGTCACGAAAGCTTTAAGTCAAGATCCATGACTTTAAAAACATGTGGACTCCTGCATGAGTTTATACAAAATATATAAAGCTCGATTTAAAGCTTTCGTGACTGCAGGGATTCATCTTTTTGGTTCTTTCGGTAAAGTCACGTAGAATGGAAAGAATAAAATAACAAAAATAAAACATAATAAAATAATTGTATTATGTTTTATTTTTATTATTATGTTTAATTTTTTTTATTTTATTATTTCCATTCTACGTGACTTTACCGAAAGAACCAAGAAGATATATAAAGCTGTCTATTATTATCGGCTTCAATCGCCTGCAATTTGATGACTATATTGACTGGTGGCCTTTGATGAATGCTTGAGCCACATTGTTTATGAATTATGTATTATTAAATCGAACAACTGTTTTAAGTCAGTTGCTGATGAATACGTTCAGAATACTACAACCTGAACGGGATTATCTCGCACAGGGAAGATGTTAATGAGAGACAATTGAGGCTTAGTCCTCACTCATTTTCCACAATGTGTGAATTGGCGCTCACACGCGGCTCCTCATGGGTGGCGCCGATATCACAAGTCGAGGAGACTGAAGTGCTGTGACTAAAGGGACATTGCCTGAATCGTCCGTTACTATAAACATTACATTTTAAAGCGGTGTTATCGACGAATGTAAGTTTTTTTTGGAAGATAAGTAATATCACGATGGGGGGAGGGGGGGATAGCGGGATTGAGGGGGAGGGGCTATAGGGGCAGGGCCGAGGCGGCACTGCCGATGTTGAGTAAAATCGTATCAGTGTCTTGTGCTCAAGCCTAGGGGCGGATTCGAATACACGTCTCATCTTGCCACGTGCTTTTCTTTTTACTATCCATCAATAAGTGAATCAATCTACGACGCAACGCTGTTTGTAATATGGGTATAGTACTCCTGAAGCATGTAAAAATGGTACTGTCAATGGTATTTTAATAGGAACATTGTCTATTTGAAAGTCACGGTTTTTGTTGTTGAATTTAAATTATTTGGCTTCCACCTCCCTATTCACAGAGATCGTCAATAGAGGCTGAAGTATGTTACACCCAGTCAGTCGAGGGAGCGATAGCCCACACTGTCCCCTTCAGCCTGTGGTGTTGCCTATGGGACTCATTGTTCCGTAACATCCCGAGTTCACAATGTCGATTAAAGCGACATCTTTGTTTATTAATGATCCATGAAATAAGTGGGACTTTATCTAGTGTAACAGTCTTGTCTTTGGTAATACTGTACTCGTTTTTTTATGTTGCCTGTTTTGTTAATTTGTAAAGTTGTGATCGTGTTTGATCCCTCCACTGGGACCCGATTAATTTCTGCATCAAGCACAATATCCCCTTTACTGTCTTCAAGATTCTCCTTGGACTCGCTCCTACTTGCCTCTCCCATCATGCTTCTAATCAGTTGAACATAATTATCTCAGCTGCGTAACATACTGTGAAAGCTGCATGGCCTGTCACTCCACATAAATGCATGGGTCTTCTCAGCTAGATATCCCCTCCCCGTCTCTACATTTGAGAAATATGGATCCATTTAAAAGGAACATCTACACTGGGTTTGCATATTAAAGTTATCTACGATCCACCGTGGGTTTAACTAACTGGATTGTGTGAGTAGCTTAGATCCTTGAAAGATCTGGACAAATTCACATCAGTGAGCTTCTAAGGCAGATGAGGCAGCATTGACTGGGTCATGTCGCTCAAATGTCCAGTCACTGCGTATCCAAACAGCTACTATTTGTCCAGATATAAGGGGCTAAAGGCTATAGGCAAGAGTTTGACTGATGTGTAACAGAAGGATGTGGAGCTGCTTGGGCTTGCCGACAGCTTGTACCAGTAGTGTCAAGTTCAGCCTCTCTGGGGGAGTTTTGTGAAGGATGTCCGCCTCCAGCAATAACAGAAGGCAGAGGAGTGATGTTCATAACAACAGCGAAGTGCAGGTCGAGTAAAATGCAGAAAGTTGGAACAGTAGGGAGCACAGGTGCTAAATCTGCCAGTCATCTATGTCACAACCCATGGCACCTTTACCTATCCTGTAACCTCCTGCCCATGACCCTTAGACAGTCCAAATTACCTCAGTGTGCACTTTGCCTGGCACAAACACCTTGTTAACGTCATCGATTTTTAGTGTAGAATGGCTGTTATTGTGTGTATGTATCCACCCTTTTATGTGCCGTACCAGCCTTCTGAGGTGCTCGCTAGTTTGTATCTGTATGTGTGTGTGCATAGCCAATGTGTGTGTTTATGGCGAGCCATGCTGCACAACAAACCCGGCTACAGTTATCAATAGCACATGGTATCTACACTTGTTTTGGGTCCTCCTCTAGGTTGTCTGCATTAAATGAGTGCCTGATACAATTGGTAATCAGCAGAAACTATGAGACAAAGATGGCCAGGTGTGGTACTGGCCATTTCTTACCCCCCTTTTGCAATGCCGGCCTTCAAAGGTGCTCGATAATAGCACTTGCCCCACCAGTCTGTGGAGCTACATGGGAGATGTTTGTGCTGGAGCTCGTGCTGTAGGCATAGAAGACACTCGGCCGTGGATCCTCTGTAAGGAGCGCGCGTCTGCTGTGGGTAGCGTGGAGCTGCACGAGAGTGAAGCCAAGAGAGTTGTTGCGCCTTGGGCGTAAACATCAATGGATGTCCATTTTTCAGGTGTCAATTTTTTTCGTAATTCTCTTGGAGATGTGTGCTGTATGAGAGAGAAAGCGATTGAGCTCACGGCCTACCCCCCTCCCCCCCATTACAGTGTCTCCTCGTACTATTTGACTGCACAGCAAATCATACGTGTACAATACGTAATTGAATGTGAGGTGAGGAGGAAGGACAATAAACTAAACGCAAAAAGCACTTCTAAAGAAATGAGTTTTCAATCAAGTGCATCGCCCCACTGGCTTCCTAATATCAGAAGGAATATAATTTCAGATGGCAGCAGAAGCGCATCTGAAAGCGCGCGATGCAAACAACTGCAGGCCACCGTGTGCTCCCTGCTGCCAAAGAATACTATTTGATCAAGCTGTCTCCGCTCGTTACGCAAATATTTGCGAATTTTGCAAAAAATGGGTTTACGTTCAAATTGCTTGTTATGGGGCATTCTCGTAGAAAGAACGCTCGTTAAGTGAGACCGGCCTGTATATGTACAGTATCGATATTTAGTTTGCAGCGGTGCAATACACACAGCTCAATACACAACGAGTTAAATGTATGAATATCTCAAACTAAAGAATGGGTCACTTGGGTTTACAAACACGATGTACAAAACTCGTTATAGTCTCATGCTCTGCATGCTGCTGTAAATGCACGTGGTGCATACTCACTGACCAGATGAATGTTATGGAGATTTTAAAAAAAATGTTTTTTTCATAAATGTATTATGTAAAACAAATATAGGGAAGCGTTCATCCAGCGGTAGAGACAATGGCTGCTGATGATGATGTAACGTGCCGCTCATTTTGAAGGATCCCTAAGAGACAGTGTAGGTGGAGATTCAAAGGCATAGGAAGGTGGCTGCACACACGCCTGGACCCATGCTGTCCTGATGAAGTGACTTAACATAATGAACATCACAGTGACATTACTTTAAGTTTTGGCTTCCCCACTCAAAAGATCCCGTTCACTAATTTCCGTGAAGCGTATGTGACGTCATACTACTGCTCGACAACCTCAGATCACCCTCTACCCATACATTGAGAACATGGGCGTACCCTCTACATAGGGACCACCCAAGATTAAATCTGGCTCCCACCCTCTGCCATTACACCTCCATCCTAATCGTCAATCAACTAGAGGTGACACTTTCCCGATCATTTCATATTACAGCGCAATTCGCCGTCTGCGTGGCATCACGGTGGTCGAGGCAGTGAGCGCGGGGTGTCACGCAGCTGCTTAATCTGCTAAAGCTGTGTGGTGTTTTGTATTAGGTTGACATTTTACTTTTTTTTGTCGTAGTGTTGTGTTCATATCAATGTTCATATGCTTGCACTGAAGAGTGTTTTGAGACGCCTAAGGTGTTTAGATACTATTTAATGTATTTCCATAAATTTAAATAACATTTTTAAGCTTACATTACAATTTACATAACTCAATGTATTCACAATCAAATACCTAAAGTCACAATTGTACCTAACCGAGATCTCTCAGATTTTAGTAGAACCATTTTATTTTAATAATGAAATTTCTTTCCCGTACCTGGCTAAAATTACACGACTATACTTACAGGTGACACGTGGTTTGTTTTCATTTCCTTCAGGTGACTCGATGCATTTGTGATGATGGCATCAAAAGATCCTGCATATGAGATTATTAGAAGCAACAAAGTGAAACTGCAGGAATACCTCCAGGCGAAGTCTTCAGAAGTGCTTGACCATTCCTATCAAACAGAGATAGTCCTGAAGAATGAATACACGACCCTCAAAAGCGAGAATGACCCCATTGCACGAACACGGCACCTGGTTGACCTGGTGCTCGACAAGGGAGAAGATGTCTGCATGAGATTCCTTAAAGACGTGCTGGTGCCGCTGAGATCCGAGATCCCTCTCTTGGATCAGTGGATATCACAGCATGAGCAGCAGCTCAACGTGATGGGTGTCGATCTGAGCATAACTGCGGGTAAAGCTATCCCTGGAGCAGCTTCTCGTGAGTAATGCTAAACTTCACATATCCATTCGCATGTCTCTGGCAAGTTTAAGTGAAGGAATTGCTTTGAACTGATATGAACTGCCATTTGATATTTGCAAACTGCACCACTCTTGCATAACAACATCCCTCTCAGGAGGAGGACATTAATATTCCATTCCATAGCAGGGTATGTACAAGGGATCAGCAATTTGGAGGAAAGGATGGATGGATAATGGAAATGTGTGTCAGTATCAAAACATTACATCCACACTGGACCCCAACATTCCTGAATTTCTGTCCTTTCCCTTTCCTTGAAAAAGACTTAAACATGGTGACTTTCTCCCACCTCTTCAGACACAGACACATCGTGTTTGAGCTGGAAGAATGTAATGAGCTATAAAGCTCTCTTTCAAGTGCCAAGCCCAAGATAGTTGGCCATGGCAGCAAACCCATCTGCTGCCATGGTCTCCATGACTTGGTAGAATCTGGATTCGACCAAGGCCATGTCATTGAAACTGTTCCTCTATGCAGGGTGAATGACCACCTCTCTTAAACTATGGAAGCTGCTTCTAGTTCTTGACCTTTGGGCTGCATTAGATACCACACACCACTCCATACTCTTGAATCAACATGGCTACGCAGGCATCTCTCACACACTTCCCTACTGCTTTGGCTTCACCCTCTAAAAGTGAGCCCTATTTTTCCAAGCAAGGACTGCCTTCCATTCAGAAGCCTCCGTCCTTGGCTATTTGCGCTTCTCAGTACAATGTCTCCTCCTTTGTAGAAAACAATTCTCCTAATTTTTATTATCGACTATCACTGCTATTTCTAATGACATCCACCCAGCCTTTTCTTACACCGTGACTCAGATTTGGTTATAATTTATTCCAGCTTAAAGGTAAAATTTGTAGCCTTCGTCATTTTGCAAAAAAGTCCACGCAAATTAATGACTCAGAGTATATGATTCTTGAGAGGTTATAATAACATCAGATACAAAGGGATCACAGTGCTTATGGCCAGCATTGCTCAGGTGGTGAGTCACTGGGTTCAATGTTTCCTTAGAAAGCTGATGGAAGTTGTTGAGTAAATTTGTCATAGGAAATCGCCAATGTAGTGGATGCCACAGTGCTTGCTGATGATGCAGTAATCAGATCAGTTGAAGTTCAAGTGAACCTATGATGCATCACGTGAGATGCTACGAGTTCTGTGATTCATGTGGCTGTTGTTGTGGAGGTGCAAGCGCTGCATCTTCTCTGCCTGCAGAGGACCGTGCCTGGTGTACTGCACTCCACCACAGTGTAGCCCCCGTGCTACGTGGTGTAGGCCAGCTTGAGATGGGAGAGGAAACACAGCCCCAATACCAGTGAAATATAAAAAGTAAAATTCAACATCCTAAACACAAATCAATAATTGTAGGACAAGGAAGCAGTGAATTTTACACACAGATCAATCAAATTAGTTTGTGATGATTCTGATGTACATAGTAATGCTAAATGTGGTGCTACTATATTTTTCACAGGTAAAACAAAGAAGACGAGTGGTGGGAACATTTTTGTCAAGATCAAAAATATATTTTACAAAGGTACAGTGCTTATAAAAATTGCATATGTAGAATACACAATGGGAAAACTTCCACACAATAATTCGTGATGTACATGATGCTGATGCATTATCCATGGTGAACGAATTCGCGACGCTTTTTTTATTATGTAGTTTATTTTAAGATATTTGTTTGTTATAGGAATGTTTTTTGTGTAAATGAAACTAATTTGTTTGTTAATAGATTTCTGTTTTATTTAGATAACCCTGGTGATGATTACAGAGAATTCTTGCTGAAGCTGACATCATTAACACGAGACTACGACACACGACCTGGAGAACCTGCGGTGTTTTTGCTGGAGAGGATGGTGAAGCCAATTCTGGTTCTCTACTACCGCCACCAAGAAACCAAAGAGCACGAGTTACTAGCGAGAGGCAAGCAGCACGAGAAGCTGATGAAGAGAGCACAGAGAGAAGGGATGACTTACAAGAAGCTCTTTGATCCCATTGGAAACAAAAAACACCCCCGACTGGTTATTGTAGTGGGGATTCCAGGCAGCGGTAAAACCATGTTGAGCAAATTCATTGTGCACAGCCTGCTGTCAGGTGAAAGAGTGTTTGCACAACGCTTTGAACACATTGTGCTCATCACGTTCAGGGAGATAAATGATGTTGGAGAGATGTCACTCGCGGAGTTGTTTTCTGTGCTGCACTCATGTTTGGGAAACAAAGCGGATGAGGTTTTCACAAACCAAGAGAGAACCCTTTTTGTTATGGATGGGTTGGACGAGTTTGGAAAGTGCCTTCACTATGCCAATGCTTGTACTGATCCACGTAAGACGGCAACAGTCGAAGCCATCATTGCTGCCCTAGTGAATGGAAATCTCTTGCCCAAGGCCTCGGTCTTGATAACGACCAGACCCATTGCCATGGAGCAGCTGAGTGGAGTGAATGTTGATCGTGCTGTTGAAATCACTGGGTTTTCCAACGAAGATAAAATAGCATTCTTTAACAAATTTTACCAAGATATGAGTCTAGCAGAAAGGGCACTCAAGCTCCTGCAGGAAAATGAAACCGTGAATACATTGTCCCAGAACCCTTCATTCTGCCATATAGCAGCCATTACACTGAAGAAAGATTTACAAAAGTCTGATCATTCTGAGATAATCCTCAAATCAATGACTGACCTCTTCACACAATATTTCTTTGGGCTCATGGAACACCATGGACGTGGCAGCCGCGCAGCCAAGAGAATCGTATCATCTCTTGCTAATATGGCTCTGAAGGGGGTTCAGCAAAACATCCAGATGTTTAGCCAAAAAGATCTAGAAGAGTGTGTTGTTAGTTCTTCTGAACTCGGAAGTACATTCATCAACAAAGTGTTCACATGTGAGGGCATTCAACCAGGGAGTTGTTATTCATTTTCACACTTGACAATGCAGGAATTCTTTGCAGCAATAGCCGTGCATCTGTCACATTCAACATGGTCAGTGAGTGACGTCATCAAGGCTATTGAGGACAGCAAAGATGGGAGGTTTGATGTGTTTCAGAGGTTTTTTTTGTGGACTAGCATCAAGCACTCCATGGAAGTTCTTTGAGCGTATTTTGGATCCTCCATCTGCAGATTCTCAAAAGGAAATAATCGAGTGGCTCAATCGCAGCATGGAGACTCAGAAGTCTAACAAACACAGGCTCATCAGTCTCCTGCACTGCGTGCACGAGCTGCACGACCGCAAGTCCCTGAGTGATGCCACTCGGTCCATGACTAAGATAGACCTGTCAGACACAAGGCTGTCCCTGCCAGACTGCGCTGCCATCTCCTGGATCCTGCAGCATCGAGAGGAACCTGTGGAGAGACTCAACATGATGCGCTGCAGCATCGGCACCAAGGAAATGAAGAGGCTTCAGCCTGGACTGCACAGATGTAAAGAGCTAGTGTAAGACTGGCACACCTCGCATTCACTACTTCACAAATTGTGTGTGTGCGTGTGTGATATCAACTCGATAAAATGAGTATCAGGTGCAGTGTGTAAAACATCGCTACTTGGGAGACAAAAGCGGTCGGGCATGACGCTGGCCACCCATCCCATCATATGCCACGCTGGCCTTCATAGGTGCTCCCTAACAGCACTTTCCCCAGCAGTCTGTTAAGGCTATATGGCAGATCTTTGTTTATAACACTCCTCGCTTAGTAACTGTGCACACAGTATAATGTAACCCCATACTGAAGTAAACACTCACTCTTGCATAGCCCAAGCATGAATATAACTTTTGACAAATTCTTCCCCTTGCCACTGCCATCATTGTCCTCACTCCTCACTTAACTCCTCTCTCGGCACTCCACTCTCACCCCCCAACCTGCTCCTGCCTTCACTTTTTCCATAACCCATCCCCCACCCTTGCCCATCCCTTCACTCTTCTCCCCCCATACTCACGCCCACTCATCCATTGAGGGATAATGTTTGGTAGTGCGTGCCTGCTTGAGTCGGTGGGTGACTTGGTAGATGGATCGATGAGTATGTTGAGTTAGGTGAGGATGTGAGTGAGTTGGTGAATGAGTTAATTAGTGTGAATGGGTGAGTAAATGTATAGTAAGTAGGTGGGTAAACAGTGAATGCTACACTCGTAGTACATTCAAGTACAAAAGGAAGAAAAGGTATGCATATGAATGGCTGCATTAACGCTTTCAATCATCTTCAGCAACATTTAATTAGCGATAATAATATCCCTCACACTAGGTGCAGGAAGTGAGGTTAACGTCGGCCACACTGAGAAAATGGAGCCCTGATAGTGGCTCTGCAGTGGAGAGTGAGGGTAACGGTTTGATCCACGTGTCCGATTCAAGCCCCCTGGTTCACAGTGGATCATAGTCAGTGATGGTGCCCCCCACTACAGAGACAGCTGATATGTAATGGGTGTCAATCTTAGTTGTAAAGCATTAAAGAGACAAAGATCCCCCAAGTAGCCCATACAAACTGTTGGGGAAAGTGAAGCTAGTGTCAGAGAACAAGCACACACTACTACACTGCACTTTAGAGCACAAAGACAATCTCCCAGTGGAGCCTGCATACACTTTTGAGGCAAGTGCTGATCGCACTTACTTGACTAGTACCGCATTGGCCGTCTTTCTCTACCCATTGCTGATGTTTACACATCATACCAGGTACTCATTTAAGGATCAGTCACCCTAGGGAGCTCCAGGACCAGATTATATATCACTCACCACTGATGCTGTTACCAGATATTAAACCCAGGTCACTTAGTTCATAATGTAATGTGCCAACGACTTTCCCACCATTCCCAAAAACGCATACAAATACACATTGAAAGACACTCGTATATACACACACACAGACATGTACACACACAAACGTACACATAGTGTACATATAAACTTACACACTCCTACACATGTACAAGTAAAGCCTTTGGCCACTCTACTGCTGGAAAAGGCACTCCCACACCATGCAGGTCTTGGGGGTTATTTGACCATACATCACCACTCTTCAACGAGAAGATGGATACAAATTTAACAATCATTGGAAGGATGTTATCAACTAGGTAATGCCTTAACTTGTTGTTGTTTCCATCATTACCTGCCGGTTTACTGCTCGCTCCGCCCACGTCCCCCCCCCAGCCTCACGTCCTCTTCCCCTAGTGCTCACGCAGCTCCCCCTACCACATCCCCCTTCTCTCTCCCCCCTTACTTGCTCCCCCTCTCTTACCTATATAACGTCTTGCCACGGCAGCTCTTCCGCCGACTTCAGCATTTTTTTGCTGTGGTTGTCACACCTGATGAAGATCGCTTGTGTTGCGATCGAAACGTCGTGATTTATTTTATTTTATTTCTACCTACGTGACTTTACCGAAAGAACCAAAGAGTATGTATTCCTGCAGTCACGAAAGCTTCAAATCAAGATTATCACCACTCTTGTCAGTGTGGGTTTGTGTAGAGCATAGACGAATGTTGTTCCATTGCCATCACGCAGCTCCGCAGGCTACAACACCTGTTGTAATGCATGTTAGTCACGGGTAGAAGCACCATCCAGACTCGATCCTATTTAGATTTTCAGACTTATTAGATCTTACATGTACACTAATATGCACACTCTCATATATGAATATACACACACTGACATGTACATATACACTAATATCCATATACACGAATACTTGCACATTACTACACACTCACACACACTTATACACACCCATGTTTTAGTCTGCAGTTGTTTTAATGTTACAGTATTTTTTACATTTAAATAAATGCAAGAAATCTTCATATAATAAGGAATGACATCATAAGGCGCAATTCCTCCAGTGATCTGAGTGCGCCATGGACAAAATTAGTTAATATACGCATGTATGTGCAGGCAGTCCCAGGTTTACAGAAGTCCGAATTTACGGAAATGCTCCCATAAATGATATAAAAAAAATCAACGTGTGGAAATGTTTGCATTAGTTACATAAGTGCAACTAGTGCAGTGAGTTGAGGTTGTGGATGTCTACTGCGGAGCGAGGCTTAAGCCCCGCCTCAACCAAAACTCCCCCTTCACCGAGCCGGAGCTTCACGAGGATTTAGGTAAATTTTTGTATTGCATTACGTAATTATTTTCCTTTTGTAGCATTACGTAATTGCTTGTTGTCTATGCTTAGAACTATATATGTTCCCATGTTTATATTGCTGGTTTTCATTTTAAGTTTATTTCATGAGTTATTTACTTGAGTTACTGTGTGCGTGTTGATGAGGTCTGGCAAAACAACACCCTTATAAATACAAACACGTTTCAGATTATAAAGGTACAGTGCAGTAAAAATGAATGGATGATTGTGATTAAACTGATATTTGTGAATGCCACCTATTATATATAAAATGTATAACACAGAAGCATTAAACAATGAGCAGCTTTGCTCGTGAACGTGTGTGCTCTGGTCACGTGCACCGCCATTGTGAGTGTCACTCACCGCGTGTTTGACTCTGCGGTTCCCGTGGGCTCAGTGAGTCAGCGCTGTCCCTTCTCCCGTCCACGCGGGTTTAGGCTGAGTCACAACAAGATCGGAGACAGCGGACTCCGACTTTTAGCGGACGGGATGTTGGGGAGAGAAGGGAGTTTGGAGACGTTAGAGTGAGTAATGTCCTGATGCACACACACTAATATAAGTACACCTAAACAAATATATACACATATGCGGACACAAAACACAAAGATACTCGGTATAGCATAGTAATGTTGTACAGTATTTTAACATCTATTATAACTTTCTTTTGTGTGCATCAATTAAGTTATTAGCCACACTTATTACAGCACTTTAAACCACTATTAAATCACAATACCATTACAATTGTCACGTTACCTACTCTAACCAATGATATTGTTTCAAACTATATTATGCTAATACAGTAGATCATCGATTATCTGGCGGCTTCGGGGCGAAGGGGGTGCCGCATTTTCAAAAACACTCGATAATCGCATCATTGTTTAAAATAGCTTATTTTTGCATATTCTTGAAAATTATATTTTAAAGTGTTCTGTATATATTTAGTGTTTTAAAATAGTTTGCGATGTGAAAATCTCTGAAATAAATCTACAAAGAAAAATTAATATCCTGCTGTAAAAAGTTACTGTATTTACTGTACCGCACTCACCACTCCAATATTGAAGACTCCGCAAGAGCTGATGTGCGTACTACGCTCTTGTTCAACAACTTGTGTTTGACAACAACTTGTGTTAGACAACAACTTGTATTAGACAACTTGTGTTTGACAACAACTTATGTTAGACAACTTGTGTTAGACAACTTGTGTTTGACAATCGCCGGACTGATGCAGCCTTCAGACCGGTGCTCTGGCGAACACCGAATTGCACGCAATTTTCGCCAGATGGCACTGTATGTTTTCTGTTTCTATGACTAGTCATTAGTCATGAAACATTTATATACGTGCAGTATTTTCATTGTTTAAGTTGTATGTAGTGTGTAATGTACTGTATATAGTATTTGATCCTGAAATAAAGCGTAGCTACTTGTTTTGTCACGCACATGGTGGCGGTCGCCGGAATGGTACAGCTATTGGAGAGGTTTTACCGGTTTCACCAGATGTTGGAAGCCAGATAGGCACGCTCTGGATATAATCGATGATCATCTGTGTTTAACGTTATAAATTAAAATTAAGAATTTAATATAACGAACGGCTGCAAGCTTAACATTAATTGCCCACCCATACGTTTACATTAATAACACATGATCCTTCTTATTAAAGCCATAAAGTCACCAATGACTCTTATACGCCGACCCTATACATTTTAACATTATTTTTATCCTTACCCAATATACAGTTTAAACCAGCCTTGGCCTCGTAATGGGTAGCGTGGGCTTCTGTGATAATGAGCTCTATAGCTTTTCAGATTCTCCAATTTAAATATTCAGATTTTGATTCTGACTGCCTGTATCTACAGTGGCCTTTCATGGACCATCGCACAGGCAGACCTCTCCGAGAGGTGTTATTTTCCTGGAAAATGCCGTGTTGGACAAAGCCGCATTAAACAAATAGACAAGTAGGGTTGCGTTGCTGGGTCCGCAATGATCACTCCCTATCTCGTTGTTTAACTGATTCTACGAGATTTACTCCCTTGTAATTGTATTGCAGGATGTTGAGTTGCTCTCCATTTCTTGTGAGTGTACACTTTTTATTTTCCAATTTCACCCCACTCAGTGCCTCTTTTCTCCCTGTAGTCTGCAGGTCTGCTCACTGACGGACAAATCGATCCCAGCTCTTCATGAAATCATGATCACCAACAAAGCATTGAGGGTACTCTGGTAAGCTCTGCTACTCGTGTCTCACATGTGCTCTGTTACTACAGACAAAACAACTTGGATATGCAATTTAAAGCTTTTGTGACTGCAGGGATTCATATTCTTGGTTCTTTCGGTAAAGTCACGTAGAAGGGAAATAATGTAAAGAAAAGAATAAAAATAAATAAAACAATAACAATTTTTTTTATGTTTTGTTATTTTAATATTTCCCTTCTATGTGACTTTACCGAAAGAACCAAGAATACAACTTAGATTCGTTAGTAACACTGTGGCCTTAACAGAACAAATATGGATAAGGCAACGTTTTGGGCAATGGGCCTCCTGCACATGACGTTTATGTGCTATCAGAGCCAGTGTCAGAAGTGGGATTAGTAGTGGATGTATTCCAGTGCAAGTAATATTCATTATATCAGATGCAGGCACATGGCCAAACCACTGGGAATGTCCCCGATCTCAAATCTGCAAGGTAAGTAGGATTGAGCCTGGATAGTACTTAGATGGTTGACCACCGCGCAGAACCACAGGCGTTATAGGCAGCAGAGCTAAGTTGCGGGCAACAGACTGCGGTGTGCAGCACAATCTACCCTTGAACTATTCTACAATCCTAGATCTGCAGTCCTTGCCATCACAGACCTGCACTGACCTGCGTGGTGAAGTATGGTAAAGCAGCTCTCATGGCATGGGGGAGACCTTCATCCAGCATGGTTGTTGTGGGGGCTGCGTCGGTCTCGAACTGTAGGGAGCTGCCTGAGGCTCCGTGTGAACCCGCGTCAGCGTGAACCTCTCTCTGTGCTGTAGGGTGTGGTGCAATGGCTTCAGTGCAGAGGGGAAGCAGGAGCTGAGGAGCAAATGGACTTACCGAGGAGGCCTGGATATTTATATATAAGCTGAGAGGACGTGCTGGCCCTGCAGCAGACGGAGCTGCCCCACGCGCGACTCGCACAGCAGCCCAGCGCATTTCACCTCCACGGCTCCGATCGCCGACACTGACTCTGAGAGGACAATGAGCGGGGAGCTCTCTGTGAGCTCCACACGGAGCCAAGGGTAAACGTTGCTCCAAAATGCTGATGAGCGTGGTGATTCTGATATGTAAGTGTATTTATGAATGTGGTGATTATAAGTGATGTTGGGGGTTGTGGGGGAGGGGTGGCGGGGGGCATACGGGGGTGCGGGGATTTTAAATGGTCTGGCAGCTCACCATGGTTTCACAGAGTAGGAAAGTTTTTCATAAATGTGCATACATTGGGGTGTGTATCACACTCATGCACATATCCTTGTCTATTTATGACTTCAATAGTCACCCTATATCTATTTAAAATTCATGTATTTTAACTTTCAATTGCGCTATGATCGGTCTAAAAATAATCTTCCAAGTCGACTTCAGCTAGAAGGAATTTATGAATGATTGTGTAATGTTGTCGATTTCTTGCATAAAAGCTGTTTTTGCTCTGAATTCTCTTTCGTTGCTCTAATTTATTAGTTTTCGATTTTGGTGTCTCAGATTACACTTGCAAATGAACTATCCAGGTTAAAAACCTGGCTAAACAAATACACTTGATATTTCTAATCTTTGCATATACATATATCTGTAAACCAAATAACAGCACTTCAACAGCCTCGGAATGCTTAACAACGTATCAAAGAGGTCCCTGTGGGGTGGGCTGGTAGGAACGAACAATGAATGGGGGGGTAGGGAGTGTATTTTAATGTAGAAGCTTAAAATTTAAATGTTTCTATTTAAAAACATGAGGGAATGTAACATTGTTAAACATTAACTCCCTTTCACACACGCGGGGGTACGATACGAAGGGAGAGTTAGAGGCCTAGTTCTAGGCTTTAGGCCGCTGTGAGTTAATTTTTAATTTAAATGTTTTTATTATTTATGTAAAAGCTTTAAATGTATTAAAAACATGAGGGAATGTAACATTGTTAAACATTAACTCCCTTGCACACACGCGGGGGTACGATACGAAGGGAGAGTTTGAGGCGTTGTTCGAGGCTTTAGGCCTAGCTGTAGGCTTTAGGCCGCTGCGAGTTAATTTTTAATTTAAAAGTTTTAAAAGCTATCCAAGGGAATTATAAGGGAAAGCGTCACTGAGTCTAAAGGTTTTTGTAGGGTCATGCCAAGTGTTTGCAGTAGGGGGCGATGTTGCTACACGGACGGACGGACGGACGATATAATCTATTGTAGGCTGGTTCACTTCGTTTCTACCAGTATAATTACATTTTAATGTACAATTTTATTGGGAGACTGTCATTGTCTGGGTGTGGTCTGGGAATGTTTATTGCTGTTGTTTTACTGCCTTTCCCAAGCTTGGGAATTGATGCAAGTTGAACTTGGATACTTTTATGTATTTATTTAAGTGACACCACGGTGGTGTGATGCTATCTTCCTCGCCTGGTATGCAAGAGTTCGGGGGTTTGATCCCGACCCTGACACCTGCTGTATTGTTGGAGTGTGCATGTTCTCTCTGTGGACGCTTGTATTTTATCTCTGGGTTCTCCAGATTTTCTCTACACATTTAGAAACATCCATTTAGATTATTTTGCTGCTATAAATTTTCACGTGATAATCCACTTCCTCGAGCTATTATTTGTGGCCAGCTCGCTTCTGAAAAATTAGATAATAGCTCTGGGCCTTATCTGGTAAGATAAAAAAAAGTTTAGTTTCATTTGTATATTTTTAAGTAATTTGTTCACCTTCACTATACTTTGCACTCTTATCGTGTATTTGTATTGGTTGTAACTTCCTGTCCTGTCTCTACTGCACTCATTGGATTTTACTCCAGTATAAATATTCAGATTCTGCGATTAGGTGTAGCTTTGTATTTGCATATTCAGCCTTAACTGAGTACCCATCGCAGTGTGTAAACATCAGCACTGGGGAGACAGGTGGCCGAGCGTGGCACTGACCACACCACACCATCGTGTGCCATGTCAGCCTCAATAGGTGTTCACTAACTGCACTTTCCCCAACAGCCTGTGTAAACTACATGGGGGATCTGTGTGTGTTTCCTTGTGTGTGTTTCCTTGTGTGTGTACTGTATATGGGGGATTTGTGTTGTACTTGTGTAATGCGAGCGTAAATGGGGTTGTTGCTGGGCTCGGGTCCAATCACACGGCCCGGGGTATTGGGGGGCGGAGCCTGGTCTGCGGGGCGTGTGGGAAGGGCCACCGTTCACCTCGGCTCCAATGGGAGGCGAGATGAATGGGGGCGGAGCCAGTGGGGTAGTATGGGAAGGCCGGATCTGAGGAGCTGGAAGGGGAGGAGTCAGGGTCACGTGGGGGGGGAATGTATATAAGTGGGAGCCCGGAAGAGATCTGGGCAGTCGGGGAAACTAAGAGGCTGAGCCACGTTGGGTGGTGAGAGGGATCCGCGCCATCGACCACGTGGTCGAAGGACCTCTGCACGCCGTCATCCAGCGGTGTGCGGAGTGCGGGAATAGGGGAGTGTGCGGGGCACGAGAGAGAGAGAGCGTACGCGGGGCGCACGCGAGACAGGACTGGTCCGGGAGGGAGGCCAGTGGGGGTGTGGAGAAGAACTTAAATAAAAGACGAACGGAGACCAGCATCGCCTGACAGATTCCTTTATTACACTTGTGTGTGGGGGTAATGATAAAACACGGGAACAGAGAAGAGACTCCCAGTGACTCCACTCCTCTCCCAGTGTCAGCGTGTTGAGCTTTTGGTGTAGGAGGTTTAGGAAATGTCCATTTGGCTCACACCACTTGCTTCTCTTGCTTGTCAAGCATTCTACCTTCTCGCATGGACTACGAGCTGGAGAATACAAACTCAATATAACTCACAAGAGGAATCTCCTGGTTACTCATGCGGCGTTGCAATGTAAATGTTTCAATATTATTGAATAGTTTTGATACTGTACCCAATGCTATCATCAACCGTGCTAATGGTCTCACGAGACTGATAATATAATCTGTTTCGATATCTCACGGTGCAGTGCAAGCATTTGTGTTTGACAGTGGCCCACAAAAGTGGATATCACAGCTACCAGTCAAATGCCTTCCACTGACACTCGGTTTCAGACAGACCCATAAACTCACAGATATCAGCAGACTCACATTGAGATATAAAGACTCATAATAGACGCAAAAAGAAAAGCAGAAATGTACTCGCACTGAGCTAGAGACTTACAGGTGTAAGTACAGTACGGGATGATGTAGGGACAGTATGGCTCCCTGTGGTCATGGTTACTAATTAACGTAACAGGAACAGACAGGGTCACTTTGGGGTAATGTGGGACCTAAGTGATTGCTAATAATGAATGATGAGACATTTTGACAGGGTCGCATGAGGGAAGGCACGGGATCTAACGGTCGTAAATTGTAATAAGGGCAGAGACAGGGCCAGGTGTGGGGTAGAGAAGGTTCGGGAATAGGGGCATTTCCGGGTCGTGAGGGGGATAAGAGCCGGCTCAGACCAGGGCTCTGGGCTGCTGTTGTGGGGAATTGCTGTTGCCGCCATCACCTTGGAGCAGGGTCGTCTTCATCATCCTGGAGTGGGCACCTTGTAGTCTTGAAGAATATAGTTATCTAAGTTACCCAAGTGTATATAGTCACTCGCGGTTACTCGTTAAGTTATCAATGAGTCGGCGGACTTTATTCATAATAAATATACATATAACTCATCTCCTGCCATGTCCCCTCTCGTCCTCTCCATTCCCAATCTTCTCTGTCTCTGTCCCTCCATCTCCCTACGCCCAATCCTTCTCCCTCCCTGCAGACCTCCACTGGAACAACCTTCCCCAGCACATTAAGCAGTCCCCCTCCTTAAACTCCTTCTGTTACTCTCTTAAAGCCTCACCGCTTCTCCATTTCCCATTATCTACCTCTCCCTCCCTATTCCTCCCCTACCATTTCGTCTTCTTTCGCATGGCTGATGTAGAAGCAGAGCAACAAGCAGGGCCAGATCATGATCCCGTGATGCCCCTGGGCGCATGTCTTTTGCAGCCCCCCCCGCTTTCCTATATTGGTGTCTTGCCTTCCTCCTCGCAAAATCATCCACTAGTTCGTCAAAATCTAGCCATCTGATAAGGTCCAACTATTGACATAAGTGACAATGAGCTGAGACGTGTTTGGCACATGCTACTCCGCAGCTCTTTTTTTATTCTGCCTAAAAGGGAAACAGTCTACTCACCCTGGCAATTTGTCACTGGCAAAGTTAGAAAAATCCAAAGTGCCACGAAAACATTGGGGAACACTGACTGCAGATTAAGTGCCTGCAACGTCTCAATAAATTTAGTTGGGCACTTCTCGCTCTCATAGACATAAAAGACTTGAATTGGACGAGTTCATTGGCAAAGTTCATGTCCAGGTTTGTATATGCAGCGGAGAGCGCATTTAACCTTTTCCACTGACATCACTGTTAGACACCTGATCTGACATTAACAGAACTCCAAAGAGACTGGTCAATCGCTTGTAAGAATCCAAGCGATGTTCAAGGCATGCCACTTGCCTATCAATGACCACATAAAATGTGTCTATTTTCAACTTCTCCCTCCCCTCAAGTGTCACACCTGGCTCTGAGCTCTCATCTGCAAATGTGTTTGGAGCTGCTGTTCGAAACTGCCTTCAATGTGACTTGTTAAGGCAAGCACCTGGTCGCAACAATTTCGACCAGTTCTAAATCCTGCTTATTCGTGGGGAAATATTTCCTCAAGCGTGGGCATCAGCCTTTTGAGCATTAGCCACTCCATTAGTTTATAGTAGGCGCCGAGTAGGGAGATAGGGTGGTAGTTTTGAGCGTCCGATGCATCCTTGCCTGGTTTCAGAATAGCTACTATCCTTGCCTCTTTCCACTCCTTCGGAATGATGCTTGTGGAATGGATGTCAGTTGAGAATGTGGCCAGCCATTTTCTCGCTATTGGTCCCAAGTTTTTTATGAATTCTGGATAAATATCAAGACTTGAGGCTTTCCCGCACTTGAACTGGGCAATACCGGCATCTACTTCCTCCACTGGGAGCAGATGGGAGAATTCAGAGGTTTCTTGGCAGTTATCTATTGTGCAAAAAAGTGATTTGTAGACTCCCCGTATTATGTTTTGTCTATCGAAGTTAGTCAATTATTGCTAAGTTGCCTATCAATTTCGTCAGGACTGACCTGCGGAGATTTGTAGGCTGGCTTCACGGCTCCGCCCATAAACCTCAGGAGGCGCCAGGCTTTACGACTCGATTTTGCAAAGTCAAGTGACTCAACTGTTTCGTGCCACCTTTCTCAAAGTCAAGGGAGGTGTGGACTTCCATTACTCAACACGCTGCCACAGCCATCACCACCCTCAACAGCAGAAGTGGATTGAGAAACGAACAGACAATAACAGCGGGTCTTAACGAGAATGATCATTTATTCACTATGCCTTGAGACACTTTGTCCAATGATGCGAATCTACCAGTGGCAGACAATAACTTCTTAATAACCAAGTACAACTACTCTTTGGTTGTTTCGGTAAAGTCACGTAAAAATGTTTTTTATAATAATACAATACGGCCTTTCGATTGCAACACAAGCAACCATCATCAGGTACAAATGCATGAGAAAACAAACAGTAAACTTAGAAATATAATGCAATACAACAGTCGGCCAACACAACAGTCAACACCCCACCTGGTTGATTACGTTCTTCCAAAGATTGCTAATTTGAGAGAGACAAAACACACACAGACAGACACAAGCAGAGAGAGACTCGCAGAGACAAACAGAGACACACATAGGCACACAGAAAGACAACATCTCTGTGTCGAGGCCTTAAATAGAGAGAGAGGGGGGGGAGAGTTGTGTGGAATTCCTGCCCATAGCGGACGGACGAGCTGGACACTGGACTTCTAAACAAACAAACAAACACGGAGCGTTGTGTGGAATTCCAGCCCATAGCGGCTGGAGGAGAGAATGAACTTATAAACAAGCACGGTAGAAAGCAAATTTAGTAAAATTAGGAAGTGTAATGCAATGCAACACATTACGTTCTTCCAAAGATTGCTAAATTAGAAGTTGTGTGAAACAAACAAGCACGGCAAACCCTCCCCGTAGAGGTGGTTCAAACTAGATTCGAAGCTTTCGTGACTGCAGGAATTCCTCTTTGGTTCTTTCGGTAAAATCATGTAGAAAAATAAAATTTAAAAAATGCGACGTTTCGATTGCAACACAAGCAACCATCAGGTACAAATGAATGAGAAAACAAACATAGTAAACTTAGACATATAATGCAATACAACACAGAGTCGGCCAACACAACAGTCAACACCCCACCTGGTTGATTACGTTCTTCCAAAGATTGCTAAATTTGAGAGACCAGACACAGACAGACACACAAGCAGAGAGAGACTCACACAGACAGAGAGACACACACATAGGCACAGAACCAAAGAGTAATTCCTGCAGTCACGAAAGCTTCGAATCAAGTACAACTTCTTCAAAACTTCTAGAAACCCGAACAAAGCACATCTATACAACGTTCTCCCCACGTAGGCAGTTACAGAACACCGAGTACAACCAACTCAACAATAGTGTCTTGGTTTTTATTTGTAACTGCGCTCTTGATGTATTCACTCAAAAGGCAGACGATGGACTTGGTGAAAGCCTCTAACCACCACTTTGAACAGCTCGGTGCAGCTGTAGTCGTGGTCACGAAGTTTACGCTGTCAATAGCGCTCTTGAGAGACTCAACGTGGCGACAGTCTCGGGACTTGACTAGTGCCTCCAACCGCTATGTTGAACACGACTGCAGTCTGGGTCCCAGAGCCACCCGCCCGGCAGTCGTAGCTGGTCTTCTCTGGGAGTCGCTTGATCGTGGTGGGCATCGATCGTCTCTGTCTTCCTCCCAGTGGCGTTAATTTTAACATGCACATTTCAACCAGACCTCATTGTTTCTCTCTCTCTCTCTCTGGCTGCCCTCCCTGGCAGCCAATCAGCTGCCTGTTGCTAGGCGGCATGCCTCTGTCTCTTGCCCTCAGCTCCTGCCAATTAACTTAGCTTGTGCAGCGTCCTCCAATCAGAAGCTCGGAAATTCGTTAAATTCAATCTGATTTTTTTATTGACCACACTTGCCACCAATCACGCAAAGCCCCGTCGACTGCCCCTCACCATACGCCACCTGGCCTGGCCTGACTGGTCAATTTGCGTCCCACTCTCAATTAATGCCAGACTGAGTAGCGCCGTTGCGTTTCGAAGGTGGGGGGTTTGGGGGGAGATTCTCCCCCCTAACCGCCCCCTCACCTCATGTAAAATCGGTCACCTTGGCTCACCCCAGAGCGACAGCGCTTACCCACACCATTACACCAATAACTGGTACCAGTGGTATCAAGATCGGCCTCTGTGGAGGAGGCTCGTTAAGGACAATACTGGGCAGTTGGAGGCAGTCCCCCTCCAGCAACAATGGAGGGCAAAGGAGTGACGCTCACAACAACGATCGGAGCGCCAGGCCGCTAAAATGCAGCAAGTTGGCACAGTGAGGCAGGGCCGTATTGTCCAATAGGTACAGTAGGCACTGTGCCTAGGTGCGATGAAAACTAAAGGGCCAACAATTTTTTTTGTTATCGATGAAAATTAATATCATCCTTTTTAAGCTGTGTCATCTGATATGATAATCATAGTTAAACATTTGTTGAATATATTATCGCTTTTTATATTTTTAGGATTGACACTTAGGCTTTCAAGACCAGTATTATTCAAAATGAAGGTTTTTAGCTTAGATCGTGTAAGTTGAAATGCGTCGTTACTCGCCACCACCCAACACCGCCAACCAGTAGGGTTCTTCACATAAACAAAACGTGCTAATTAGTTACCAGCGAAACGTCGTACCCAAATTGTAAATGTTGTGGATTTACTTTCCAACACACCGATAGGATGAACTAATAATTGGCAAGTTTAGTTTACGTGACAAACCTTACTAATTGGCTTTGTCGGGTGGTAGCGGGTTTCGGCACATTTCTACTTATGTGATCGAACCCAAGAAGCTTTACTATGAATCATATTTTAAGGCTTGCCTTCTTTTTTTCTTAAAAAAATTTCAAGCTAAATCTGCTCATCTGCGGCACACATCACGCTCCCATCGAATTAGGACACAGACTAAATCATGAACATGTCAGCAGTAACGAAATCTGAACCTTATGGCAGGACCTCGGGGTCCCATAAGCCCCCGGCTCTTGCATAAACTGCGTTGCAATGTCATTTTATGACTGTTGAAGGCGAACGATACGGCAATCTATTCCTCTCGACGAGCTCTACACGGTCCGCTAATAAAAGTTTCAAAGTTTTGTTTATGACTATGACAATTTTGGCAACGACGGGTGCTTGGTAAAGAACGAGAGGATTGATTTCTTGTGGGTCGCGGCATTTATGTGCGCGGTGAGACGGAGTCGCCAAAAATAAATTAATTACGATTTTGATTTCCGTTTATTTGGGACCCCGGGGTCCTGCCATAAGGTTAATCTGTTCAGCACCTGGAAGCACTACCGCATGAAACAAGCGGCGGTAGTAACATGGGGCAGCAGCAGCACCAACTGTAGAAAGTTATCATTGAAGGTCTATGAAACAGCAATGCTTAGGGCAGGGGTGGGCAAACTTTTTCACTCGCGGGCCACAATGAGTTCTAAAATTTGACAGAGGGGCCGGGCCAGGAACAGATGGATGGAGTGTTTGTGTGAACTAATATAAATGGCATGTAAAAATCATTACATGAAAGGATTTGGCCTTTAACAGGTAGCAAAGAATTTATTTACAAGGAAATTTAACAAATTGCACGAACATGGACAATACAAAATATGTCATAACGTGACTGATGAAACATCATGAAAACATCTGAGGCCTGCGCCCAAACCAATTACCTCACTTGAACTTCTTTATTATCTACATTAACAGGTTAGAGCAGCCACGCAGGCTGTGTGATGGATATTTGGTTCCAACCTCGCTGCAGCAACAGATCATCAGTTTCAGTGGGAACAGTGTTGTTGATCTCCCATTTTTGCCAGTGCATTCAAGTCTGGACTTATTTTGGTTGTGGCAATTCTTAGGATAGATCTGAGGTGCTGATCCGTTAACTTTGATCTGTGACGGGCTTTGTTGGCGTTCATGACGCTGAATGTCTGCTCACACACATAAGTCGAGCCAAACATAGTCAGTATCTTCTGTGCAGTACTCCGGAGGTTTGGAAACGTGGCTCTGTTAAGTAAAGCATAAAAGTCATTCAGTTTAACAGAGTTGAACTTCTCCTTTAGGACGGAGTTAGACTGAAGATCTATCAGTTCCAACTGCAGCTCCTGTGGTGCTGTTTCAGGGTCTTGTGACAGGGGACAGGACACCAGCTGAAGTGACTGTTCAATGTTTTCGAAATCAGAGAACCTACGGCAGAATTTTCCGTGCAGGTCCTCAAGCGATTTGCTGTATTTTTTTGCATTTCGCGGTGCCTCTTCCTGCATGGCAAGTGTGGGGAAATGAGCGAAAGATTTGTTCGCAATTTGTCTTCTGAACAAAGTGAGCTTGGATTTGAAGGCTTTCACATGTTTGTACATGTCGTGAACAATATGATCTTTCCCCTGCAGTTTCACATTCAGCTCATTCATGTGTGAAAATATGTCCACAGCAAACGCAAAGTCACTAAGCCAGTTCTTGTCGCTTAGCTCAGGGAATTCGTCAGATTTCCCCATCAACTCCAAAAATGCGATGATGTTCTCTTTCAGCTCCCGCACTCGTTGTAACACTTTCCCCAAACTTAACCAGCGGACACGAGAGTAAGTCCTGATGATCCGCATCAGTTTCCTCCAGGAACGTAATAGACTGACGGTGCTGAAGTCCCCTTGCTCGTATAAAGTTCACACGTTTTATGACTGGATTCACGACATGATTAAGCTGAAATACAGACTTACACAGGGATTCCTGATGGATGATGCAGTGAAGGAAAATTAGATCCTGGACAGGGGTTTCCTCTTTCACTTTATCCTGGATTCTTTTCAGCAGCCCAACATTTTTTCCAGTTAAATTTGGCGATCCATCCGTTGTGACATTGACAAGTTTACTCCAAGGTAGTGTCATTCTTTCGATGACAGCAGATACCTGGTTATACAAGTCCTCTCCCCGCGTTGTTCCTTTCAGGGACTCCATGGTCAAAAACTCCTCTGTTATTGCAAAGCTGTCGTCAATGCCTCGGATAAAAATGAGGAGCTGAGCAGTGTATTTTACGTCCGTACTTTCATCCAGTGCTAGTGAATATAATTCAAAGGAATCAGACTTTTTGTTTAATTGACTGGCTGTATTTTTATCAATCAGTTCCACACGGCGAGTCACAGTCCTGCGTGATAAACTGACTTTTTCAAATTTGCTTTTGATCTCCGGACACAAGATGTCTGCTGTCTGTACCATGTATTATTTTACAAACTTGCCTTCGCAGAAAGTGGTAATGAGTGCTAATGTTGGTGAGAAGAAGTTTTTAAAGAAAATTTAAATCGAAGTGAAGAAGGAAATTATTGAAAAGTTTGAATAATTAATGATTTTTCAAACTTTAATTATGTTTTCTGTGCTTAAAACTCTTTAAAAAACTGTGGGGTCTAGAACGGACTCGTGAAATTCGGAGAGAACTCGGGAGTTAAGTTTTGTTGAATTACATAAAGTGCGCCATCTAATGTCGGAATTGGGGCATTACAGGAGGAAGGTAACATTTAATTTAATAATAATATTTGGACAAGTTCGGCGGGCCGGATTAAAAAGTCCAACGGGCCGTATACGGCCCGCGGGCCGTACTTTGCCCATGTTTGGCATAGGGCCTACAAGAACCTTATTCCGGCCCTGCAGTAGGGGGGTACAGCTGGTATATCTGTCAGTCATCTCAGTAAGTCAACCCATGGCACCTGGATCTGTGAGTGTGTGACTGTGTATGAGTGAGTGTGTGAGTGAGGAGATGAGTGTGTGTGAATGTGTGTGAGTGAGTGTTTGAGCGTTTGCAAGTGTGTGATTGAGTGTGTGAGGGAGGAGATAAATGTGTGTAAATGAGTGCGTGACTGTGCGTATGAAGCTTGTGCCGGAGGCCCTGGAGGGACAGGCATCTATGATGTCTCCTGGCCAAACCCGATTTGGTGGAGCGAGGAAACTGAATCCTTACACTCGGCATTCCTCCAGAAATAGCAAAAAGCCATTGAGGGTGGCCACGTACAATTTTCGAATGCTCACTGCAGAGAAGAGGCTGCCACTCCTCTGTCGGGAGCTCAACCGGTACCGCCTGGATCTCTACAGTATTCAGGAGGTCTGGCTGACTGGCTCTGGCTCTTGCAACCATGAGGGGTGGACATTCCTCTACTCGGGGCAGGAGATTGCCAAACAACAGGGAGTGGCTATTCTGAACAAAATAATTAAGGAGGTGTGGGCGTGTGACGGCGAGGTGTGGGAAACCGTAAGCTCCAGGCTACTGTGGGCTAAACTTCCCATCAACCAGAGGTGATGAGTAGTGATCATGGTTGCTTATGTACCCACTGAAAATTAACATATTTGGAGGGATACAGCCAAGGCCAATGAGGCAGATACCTTATATGACCTCCTGTCAGAAGGGCGAGCTAAAGTGACCACTTAGAATAGAGTCATCCTGTTGGGTGACTTTAATGCCCAAGTAGGTCATGATGCTGGCACCTGGCCGAGAGTGATTGGAAGGCATGAGCCAGATCAGCTCAATAAAAACGGTAGAAGGCTGCTAGACTTTTGTGCAGCACATTGGCTTGTAATTAGCAACACGCAGTTCTGGCTTTGGCACATCCACACACCATAATGGATGCATGCCGGGTCCAAACAAGAACATCTGCTGGACTATATAGTGATGAAATAGATGTGGACCCATGTTTTGACACCAGGACCTACCGTGGAGCTGATCTGCCCAATTACCATCGACTTGTCATCTGTAAGATGCACGTGCCATTCTTCCACTCCAGTGGTGGGTGTACATCCAGGACCCCATTCAAACCCACAGCGGCCTGGTCTAAGCTAGATGATTAAAGTTGTGAGCGAGAATTTCATTATCACGTGCAGCTGGGGTTGGTATTGTCCCCCACTCCTTCTGATGCTTAGGGGAAATGGGTGATGTTTAGGACTGCCTAATGCAGCTGCAATGGCTGCTTTGGGTACATGGTCCAAACTTCCTCAGAGACCCTGTCTGACAGAGGAGGTGTTCCGGCTAGCTAAAAAAAAGTGACAGGTTCACACTCACCGTCTACAGGATCCCATGTCAGAGAATAAGGAGGATTCGCTCGGAGGTTTTGAGAGCCGTGTGGCGCTGCAAGGATGGGTAGTGGTCACGGGTTGCTGAGGAGATGGAGTCTGCGCCAAATCACTCTTCAACTCCATCAAAAAAAGTAACCAGCATTGCCACACCTATAATAATCATGGGAAAGAAAGGTGATACAATATCCGACCCCCAAGAACAAGTTTGCAGATTTGCTGAGTATTTATTGGGGGGAGGGGAAATTCTTCAGACTGCAAAAACATCATGGGACAAAGTGGGGGTGACATTGCTGAGGCTGCTGTGCCTCAACTATTGGAAGAAGTAGTGAGTGGCTGGCTGAAATGCCATTGGTTGAGAAAGTATAGAAGACAATCAAGAGTCTGAGACCAGGAAAGGCACCGGGCTGAGATGATCTCCTAAGCGAAATGATGAGGGAGGGTGGTGTTTGTGCACAGACTGCCCAACATGACATCATAACAACAGTCTGGACCACTGGATGGGTTCCGCAGGATTAGAAGGATGCCCTGGTGGTCCCCCTCTTGAAGAAGGGGGACAGCACAGACTGTAACTTCTACAGGGGCGTCTCACTCCTCAGTGTGCCGGGAAAGGTCCTCACAAAGATTATTCAACATCGCCTTGCTAGGCACGCTGAGCAGAGGCTTACGGAGCCCCATTGCGGTTTCAGGAAAGGGCGGTCCTGCACAGATGCCATATTTTCTGTCCGTCTGCTACAGCAAAGGTATAGGGAATTCCAACAAGACCTACATCTCCGCTTTATTGACCTGGTCAAGGCCTATGATATCATCAGTAGGCCTGGGCTCTGGGTTGTTCTTCGTGCTTTTGGAGTCCCTGAACCTGCGACAGGGATATCCTCTGGCTTCCACATTATTTAACATAATCTTTGACCACGTAGTTCTAGAAGCCTTCAATTGCTGTACCGGAGGAATTTCCATCTGGTACAGATACAATGGGAGGCTGATCAATGCCCAGGTGTGGTCAAGGGATGGCTCCCTATTGCTCAACCATGTTATGTATGCCGATGATCTGGTAATTGCTGCTTACTCAGAGGAGGAGTTGGAGGCGCTGCTGCTCAACCTGGAGCTTTTTGCTAAGAGGTGGGGCTTTACCATCAGCCCCACCAAAACTTAGCACCTGCCAGTGTATTTTTTACCATCAAACACTCCACCCCCACAACTCCCAATTGGTGATAGAGCAGTTGTGGAGGGAGCGGGGAGTTTCCCATACCTGGGCAGTGTCCTCATGACTGGCTCCGGTTTAACAGCAGAGGTCTCACTCCGAATCAGTCTTGCGGCATTATTTTTTCATTGGTTGCGTAATGATAGGTGGAAGCTACCTGGTATGTCGCTCCGAACAAAGCTTGAGGTCATCTCGGCCACAGTCATTCCCTCCCTTCTCTATGTTTGCAAAACGTGGACCCCCCTAATGGAACATCTTCGCCGGTTAGAAACATTTAGGCTGGCCTGCCTACGATCCATCCTGGCTAGATTGTGTGAGGAGCTCACAAATCCTTGAAAAATCTGGACAAAGTCCCATTGGTGAGCTCCTCCGGCAGGCAAGACTGCGTTGGCTGGATCATGTAGCCCGCATGCTCAGCCACCGCATGCCTAAACAGCTTTTGTTTGGCCGGATGGAGGGGGATAAATTGGCGCGGCACGGGATAGAGAAGAGATGGAGTGATGTGGTACAGGAGGATGTGGAGCTGAGTGGACTTGCCGATGGCTGGTACCAGCGGTGTCAAGATCGGCCTCTGTGTAGGAGGCTCGTGAAGGATGCTACTGGGAAGTTGGAGGCAGTCGCCCTCCAACAACAACGGAGGACGGAGGAGCGACGCTCACAACAACGAGCAGAGCGCTGGGGTGTAAAGCACAGCAAATTGGCACAGTAGGGGGCACAGGTGGTGCATGAGCCACTCATCTCAGTCAGTCGATCCGTGGCACCTGGGTCTGCCCCGTGACTCCTGCCAGCGGGCTTTCGACACTTCACGTGACCTCAAGGTGCACATAGCCTGGCACAAACGTCGTGGTGACATCACCGCTACTTAGTGGCGAATGGCGGTTGTTGTTGGGTGAATTTGTGTGTGAATGAATGTGTGACTAAGTCACTTTGTGTGAATCTTGATTTAAAGCTTTCGTGACTGCAGGAATCCATACTCTCTGGTTCTTTCGGTAAAGTCACGTAGATAGAAAAAATATTAAAAGGTAAACACGACGTTGCGGTCGCAACCCAAGCGGCCGTCTTCAGGTGAGAAAAAAAAAATCTGCTGTTGTGGCTTTATATAGACACGGGAGTGGAAGCAGGAGTTTGGCTGTAGGAGTTAGGAACGGGAGGGGGGGGGAGAACACTTTGCGTGAGTTAATGTGTTTGAGTATGAATGTGTGGGTGAGTGGGTGAATGTGTGAGTAAATGAGTGAGATTAGTGTGTGAGTGTGAGTGTGTGGGCGAGTGAGTGTGTGATTGAGTGAGTATGTGAATGTGTGTGAGTGTGTGTGGGCGAGTGAGTGTGTGAGTGAGTGTATGTGAGTGAGTGTGTGGGCGAGTGAGTGATTGAGTGTTTGAGTGTGTGTGTGTGAGTGTGTATAGCCTGTGGGGAGCTTTTGTGTCTGTGTATTAATAGATACACACTCTTAGAGTTAGACTCACGCAGACTCTGCAAAGACAAAGATCCCCCGTATAGCCGGCAACAGACTGTAGGGGCAAGTGCCGCTAGCGAGCAGCACATATGAAGGCCGCCACTGTGGCACACGAGGTAGTGGGTGGCCAACACCACGCCCGGCCGCCTTTGTCTCCCCAGTGGCGATGTTCACTACACACCGCACCAGGTTCTCATTTGAGGCTGAGTCGACGTAGGGGACGCCCGGGACCGGTTTAGATAATGGCTATAGCTGTGCGGTATTGGTGGTGGCCCTGAGAGGGAATTGAACTCGGGTTTCTGGCCGGGTTCGTGGTAGAATAGCAGGGCGCTCACCGCTGGGCCACCGCTCCCCATCACCACCATCATCATCATCACCACCACCATCACAATCATCGTCAACTTTAGCATCATCACCATCATCGTTAACATCATCACCACCATCACCATCATCACAATAATCATCGTTTACATCACCATTATCGTTTACCTCACCATCATCACCATCGTTATCATCATCATCATCACCACCGTCATCATCGTCAACATCACCACCTTCATCAACACCGTCATCACCACCGTCATCATCGTCAACATCACCACCACCATCATCATCATGGCTCGGAGCGCCACGCACTAACCGCTGCGCCACCGCTCCACACAACAACAACCGCCATTCGGCACTACTGGCGGTGACGTCACCACGACGCTTGTGCCAGGCCATGTGCACCTTGAGGCCACGTGAAGTGTCGAACACCCGCTGGCAGGAGGTCACGGGCAGACCCAGATGCCACGGGTCGACTGACTGAGATGACCGAGATGACTGGCTGATGCACCATCTGTAACTCCTACTGTGCCAACTTGCTGTGCTTTAGCCACCCGGCGCTCTGCTCGTTGTTGTGAGCGTCGCTCTTCCGCCCTCTGTTGTTGTTGGAGGGCGACTGCCTCCAACTGCCCAGTAGCGTCCTTCACGAGCCTCCTCCACTGACGTCGATCTTGACACCGCTGGTAACAGTCATCGGCAAGTCGACTCAGCTCCACGTCCTCCTGTACCACATCACTCCATCTCTTCTCTAGCCCGTGCCGCGCCCATTTAGCCCTCTCTGTCCGGCCAAACAAAAGCTGTTTAGGCATGCGGTGATTGGGCATGCGGGCTACATGACCCAGCCAACGCAGCCTTGCTTGCCGGAGGAGTTCACGGATGGGACTTTGCCCAGATCTTTCAAGGATTTGTGAGCTCCTCACACAATCCAGCCTGGTTAAACCCAGGATGGATCGTAGGCAGGCCAGCCTAAATGTTTCTAACCGGCAAAGATGTTCTATTAGGGGGGTCCACGTTTCGCAAGCATAGAGAAGGGAGGGAATGACCGTGACCTGAAGCTTCGTGCGGAGCGACAGACTAGGTAGCTTCCACATAGCGTTATGCAACCGATGAAAAGATAATGCCGCTCGACTGATTCGGAGTGAGACCTCTGCTGTTAAACCGGAGCCGGTCATCAGCACACTGCCCAGGTATGGGAAACTCTCCATTCTCTCCACAACTGCCCCATTACCAATTGGGAGTTGTAGGAGTGGAGTGCCCGATGGTACAAAATACCCAGGCAGGTGCTTCGTTTTGGTGGGGCTGATGGTAAAGCCCCACCTCTAAGTGGCACACTCCAGTTTCAGCAGCAGCGCCTCCAACTCCTCCTCTGAGTGAGCTGCAATTACCCGGTCGTCGGCATACATAACGTGGTTGGGTAATAGGGAGCCATCCCATGACCGCACCCGGGCATCGATCATTCTCCCATTGTATCTGTACCAGATGGAAATTCCTCCGGTACAGCTACTGAAGGCTTCATGAACGTCGTGGTCTAAATATATGTTAAATAGTGTTGGAGCCAGAGGACATTCCTGTCACACCCCAAAGTGTACAGGGAATGGCTCTGACTCCTGGCCACGTAGTTTTACCCGGGCCCGCTCACCATCATGATGGTCCTTAATGAGCGTGAGCAGAGGGTCAGGGACTCCGAAAACACAAAGAACAACCCAGAGCCCAGGCCTACTGATGGTATCATAGGCCTTGCCCAGGTCAATGAAGCAGAGATGTAGGTCTTGTTGGAATTCCCTACACCTCTGCTGTAGCAGACAGATAGAAAATATGGCAACTGTGCAGGACCGCCCTTTCCTGAAACCGCATTGGTGCTCCGCCAGCCACTCCTCAGCGTGCGTAGCAAGGTGATGTTGAATAATCTTGTCCAGGACCTTTCCAGGCACACTGAGGAGTGAGATGCCCCTGTAGTTGTTACAGTCTATGCGGTCCCCCTTCTTAAAGAGGGGGACCACCAGGGCATCCTTCCAATCCTACAGAACCCGTCCAGTGGCCCAGACTGTTGTTATGATGTCATATAGGGCAGTCCGCGCACAAACGCCACCCTCCCTCAGCATTTCGCTTGGGAGATCATCTCTGCCCGGTGCCTTTCTTGGTCTCAGCCTCTGGATCGCCTTCAGTACTTCCTCAATGGATGGCACCTCAGCCAGCCACTCACTCCAATATTTGAGGCACTGCAGCCTCGGCAGGGTCATCCCCACTTTGTCCCACGTTGTTATCCAGGCTGAGGGATGTCCCCTTCCCCAGGACCTCACAAAAATGCTCAGCAAATCTGAAAACCTGTTCCTGGGGGTCGGAGATTGGATCACCGTTCTTTCCCCTAATGATGGTAATAGGTGTGGCGCTGCAGGTAACTTTTTTGATGTAATTAAAGAGCGATTTGTGATCGCGGGCCATTGAGGCAGACTTCATCTCCTCAGCAACCCGCGACCACCACCCATCCTTGCAGCGCCACACGGCTTTCTGAACCTCCGAGCGAAGGCTGCGGTAAGCCTCCTCATTCTCCGACGTGGGATGCTGTAGCCGATGAGGGTGGGCCTGTCGCTTTTTCTCAGCCAGCTTGAACACCTCCTCTGTCAACCAGGGTTTCTGGGGAGGTCTGGACCGTGTACCCAAAGCAGCCATTGCAGCTGCATGAGCCACAGTCCTAAACGTCGCCCATTTCCCCTCGAC
Organism: Entosphenus tridentatus; assembly: GCA_014621495.2. Classification (NCBI taxonomy): domain Eukaryota; kingdom Metazoa; phylum Chordata; class Hyperoartia; order Petromyzontiformes; family Petromyzontidae; genus Entosphenus; species Entosphenus tridentatus. The sequence goes on along the minus strand of JAAXLI020001289.1, from coordinate 994 downwards.
ATCAGGAGGAGTGGAGGACGACGCCAACTGCAGCTGCAAGCGATCATTAATTTCTCACTTGCAACTATCATTAGCTAGCTGAGACCATGCCACTAAGGGTTTGAATGGGGTCCTGGGTGTACACCCACGAGTGGAGTGGAAGAATGGCAGGCGCACTTACAGATGACAAGTCGATGGTCAGTGGGCAAATCAGCTCCACGGTAGGTACTGGTGTCAAGCACATGGGCCTGCATCCACTGTTACATCACTCTGTAGTCCAGCAGATGTTCTTGCTTGGACCCGGCATGTATCCATGATGTTGTGTGGATGTGCCGATGCCGGAACAGCGTGTTAGTAATTACAAGCCCATGGGCTGCACAAAAATCTAGCAGCTTCCTGCCGTTGTTATTGAGCTGATCTGGCCCATGCCTTCCAATCACTCCAGACCAGGTGCCAGCATCATGACCAACTCGGACATTCAAGTCACCCAATAAGATGACTCTATCCCGAGGGGCTACTTTCTGTGACAGGAGGTCATAGAAGGCATCTGACTCATCGGCCTTGTCTGCATCCCTCCACGGATGTTCGTCTTCGGTGGGGGCATAAGTAACCACGACCACCACTCCTCGCCTCTGGTTGATGTGAAGACAAGCCCAAAGTAACCTGGAGCTTACAGCTTCCCACACCTCACCGCCATGCTCCCTCACCCACACACTCACCCACATACCCACCCACATACCCACATAATCGCTGACCCACTCACACACACATACAAACACTCATCACACACACTCACACACACCCCCTCACCCAGACACTTACCCACACACCCACTGACCCACACACACATATTCACACACTCATCACACCCACTCACACACACTCCATCACCCACACACCCACTGACCCACACACACACACACACATTAACACACTCATCACACACACACTCGCTCACCCACTGACCCACACACACATTCACACTCATCACACAGACTCACACACACTCGCTTAC
>JAAXLI020001288.1:112227-129692 GCA_014621495.2 Entosphenus tridentatus | reverse complement strand
CTTGGAGCCCTTCTTGGGAGCAGGAACCTTGGCCGGCCCAGCGCTCTTTGATGCGGGAGGATCGGGCATGTCGACACGTCGTAGGCGGCTTCAGGTCAGGTCAGAACAGACGGGAAGCGAATGTGGATGTCGGTCGCGCGTTGAGCTGCTTTTATAGGAGGCGAGATGCAAATCAGAGGATCGTAGTGCGCGGCGCTGCTGAGTGGCTCTTTTAGTACCATCCCTCTCCATCAGCCTCCAATGAGAAACGCGGACGCGATGTTCACTTTAATATCGTTTTTTACTGCAAAAACGACTTGTGAATATAACACAATGTAATGTCCAAACATGTATATTAGTGAATTGCAGCCATGGCATTGCCTTTGTTTTAAAACGGATGACTAGAAAACCCAAAACAGTATATTGTGTGTTTTTGAGCGTGGGTTTTTTTGTTTCTTACGAGAGATTGTTTCACAACTCGTCTAATACAGCACACGGACGTTTTATGAACGCAATTTGGAAAAATACAAGCGCTCGGTGGAGAAAAATAACTTCGCTGTTGTGCTGTATTTTACAGGTGGAGATTAGCATTCCGGCGCGCTACGTCAATTAGGACGAGTGTGCTGTAAGATTGTGGCGCCAAATGCTCTACGTAATATCGGAATCGGCTGCAGCTGGAAATAATTCACGAAAAAATACCAGATATGGGTACTGTATTAACGCGTTCAAGAATTGCGCCTTGTTAAAATGTGACGTGTCGTGAATATCATTTCTTTCATTCATGTGGAAGCAGATGAAGATTCGCCAACTCAACAGGCAAACGTCCACCACGCTCACGAGGAATTGGCGCGCAACAACCCAGGACATGTGCTCCATTTAGAAAGTGTTTGGCAACACTGGCGCAAGCAGTTTCGAAGAGGTAGGTGGCTCTGAAAAGAGCCTTTGGGTTGGCTTAGTGTGCGAGAGATGGGGGCTCAGCCTCCGAAGCCGTAGAGAGTGCGGCCCTGGCGCTTGAGGGCGTAGACCACGTCCATGGCGGTGACGGTCTTACGCTTGGCGTGCTCCGTGTAGGTGACGGCGTCGCGGATGACGTTCTCAAGGAAAACCTTCAGGACGCCGCGAGTCTCCTCGTAGATGAGGCCCGAGATGCGCTTCACACCGCCGCGGCGAGCGAGGCGGCGGATGGCGGGCTTGGTGATGCCCTGGATGTTGTCGCGCAGCACCTTGCGATGGCGCTTTGCGCCTCCCTTGCCGAGCCCCTTGCCGCCTTTACCGCGTCCAGACATTGCCACTACTTCTGACAAAGCTAGCGAGAGACTGCGCGCTCAGTCTGTAGCAGGAGCCGCCTTTATACCCGGAGCGTGGTGACGTCACCGACCACCCCTGCCCTCCGCGATGGCTCCGCCTTAAACCTTTAACCTCTGTGACGATGAAAACTTTCCACCGTCGTCAATAACACTTCCTTGACATATATAATATGCGACGTTTTGGGCAATGACCCTTCTTCGAAGCACTCTGGAATGATATTGGCACACCCGCAGCGAACGCGAGAGGGACGCGATCTGTTGCAAGATTGCACGTGGAGTGAATAATCGGTGTAAGGTCTTGTTTTGAAGTGAACAAGATGAACTAACTTTAAAATCGTGTGCAGCTACACGGCTTCCAACACAATAGTTGAGTGAACGTCACCAACTAGTTGTCCCAAAGTAAGAAAGGCATTGTAAACAATGCGATATTAACGTATGGAAATTGATTTTAATAGAGAAGTTTAGATGGTGCACCGCAATGTTTACAAAACAAAAACAAAGTGAAAAGGCGGAACGAGCGAATGGAGGCAAATTGAATAAAGTGTGGGGGCCGTTGGCACCCGGGGTCGCCCCCGCCTGCATCTGTGGGGGCCGTTGGCCCCCGGGGTCTCCCCCGCCTGCATCCCCTATTCTGTTTGCGTTATCGCACCGCCCTAATACCCACTAGGGTTTCGCCGGCATTCGAACGCGGCGCCCCTACTGTTACAGCCTCGCGCAGCGCTCCCACGCTGCGAGCATACGTACGCACAGCATCATCAATCAAACACCATACCCCCCCCTCACGCAGCTTCGCGCAGCACTCACTCGCTACGAGTATACGTATGCCCGTCTACAGCCCTGAGCAGCACTCACCTCCACGCTGAATAACCACGTTACCAATCGCGCACCTGTATCCTACACGTAGCGAACGTACGCCCACACCCACACACAGTTCCACACGCGACACCCTCTCTTGCGCCGCTCTGCGCAGCGCTCCCACGTGGCGAACCACGGTACACAGCACCACACGCGTTCACACTTCTCCACGAGATCACGATCAGCTATTAATGATTTATTTTCGGTGACCTGGGAATTTATGTTAAATCAGTATGAATCGACGAGGCTGGCCTACGCTGATACCTTTATGCCTATTCCCGATTTATCTGCTTATGATATTAATTAACCTTCTTACTCACGGTTCGATGCTTGCGGCGTTCTGCCGCCTCGTTCCCTCCGCGCACGCCGACACGTCTCGCGGACGCTCGCGTGGCGGGTTGGGAGCTGCCTCGGGTGCTGATCTCGGAGCAAGGGAGAGTCTACCTGCTTGCGCCTCCCTTTTATCGCTCAGACCAGGTCGCCCCTCCCCCCACGTTGCTCCGCATTCTAAGTTTTCCTTAACAATGTAAATTATGCGGCGGCGTCCATCACAAAGGCTCGCCGTGGGAATTTGTGCACGGGCTCCCCGCGTGCCTCCGCTCTCCTGATTATTCATACATTCAGCTTTATCCTTTAACTTCCCTAACAATGGTGCCTGCGCGCTCGAGCCCATTTTATCCTAACTAAGCCGTCCCGTCCCTCTCCCGCCCGCCTCGTCGATACGTGCGTGGGTGTGGGGGTGCGTTTCAACCGCAGTGGCCGAGTGGCCCCTCGCCGCGACCTGGCAATCTTAATGCCGGTCGCAGCGCCGCGAAGTAGCGTCGGGGGAGGTCGTCCAATTCCCTGGTCGCCGGAAACCGTGAAAGTTAATCCCGATAAGGGCTTCTCGGATTAAAACCGGTCGATCAGATGGCCTCCCCTTGGAGCTCTATGGGGGGGGGGGGGGGGAATGCGGGCGGGTGTATTTATGTGAGGTGAGGTGCGGGGGAAGCGGGGGTCGGCTCCGTCACTTGGTGGTGGCGAGGTCGGGGTGGGGCGCCTGCTGAACGGCTTCGTGGCCGCGGCATCACAAGCTCACACGAAGCGGCTTATCATGTGGACATGTATAGGAACATGCACACTCAAAATATACAGCAGGCGCCAGGGTCCGGGGTCCGAACCCACGACTTCCTGTATACAAGGCGAGGCAGTTAACATCTCGCCACCGGGGCGCTCTAAATCATTCTTTCTTACGGGCCCTTGACTGTTGTTCGATGACGCCCCCTCGTGTCGCGCATCAGTATTTTATTCGAACGATAAACACGGTGGACGACATCGCCTGGGAACAGAATAACGAACATAGGAGTGGACGTCGACCAATCACAGGCAGCAGATCCGATTCAGCAAAGAAAAGTTTCTGCACCATCGACCACGTGCATATCATCAATCAGATAAAACTCGTCAATCGTGCGCGCTCCCAGATTTGGTTCAATGAAGATGACGTGGACTGATTGTGAATGGAGTCGGAATGCGAAATCGAGTCACTTCCGGTCGTCATTGAATTGCCCGGGGTGGTGGTGGGGTGATGAGAGCGAGTGTCTCGCAATTCAAAGGTTGCAAGTTCAAATATCGTTTGGAGGGGAGTTGACTCAGCTCATCGTTCCCGCAGGATTGCTGAAATGGGTATAATTTTATGGGGACGTCATCGCCGGTAATCCTAGGATTAAACTCGCCCCCGCCAGAGCAATATGGAATTTCCAATTAGCTCATCGATGTCGACAGGAGATGAACACGCCCCCAATGCTTATTTGAGCAGCCCGTGTGAGTGGATACCGCTAAGCGATTTCGAGATCCCTTCAAGTGACACTCTGTAGTTCAAACAGCAGAGGGCAGCACGTCTCTCACTCGCTCTGCGCGCCACGGCGAAGTTCGTCACGTGACAGTCACACCTCGCTCGAAGTTAGCCTAAATTAAGTGCAGAATCTAATTCATTGTGAGGTTGTTCTGTACAGAAAATCGGTGCCCAGCCCCACACCATCAACTCACTGAACCTTGAGAACCCCGTATAATCCCGCGGTACAACCCTGTATAATTCCGTGGCCAGATGTTAACTACTTCGCCTGGTATACAGGATGTTGTGGGTCCGATCCCAACCCTGACGCCTGCTGTATATTTGGAGTTTGCATGTTCTCTCTCCCCGTGGTCGCGTGGATTTTTCTCCGGGTCCTCCGTTTTTCACCTCCACATTTATGAATATCTATTTAGAGTAATTGGCTGCTATGAATTTCCACATGATAAGCCATTTCGTTGAACTATCATTTGTGGCCAGGTCGCTTCTGTAAAAGAGTCGTATAGCTGAGTGGGCCTTAACTGGTAAAAATAAAACAGTTTCAGTTTGTTTTATTCCAAGACCTCAGCGGTACCGGTTCAGAGGTCTCACTTTCTGGGCCACCCGTCCACATTCATTGAAAACAATATTGTGTTAAAATACCCTCAATGGAGATGCAAAGGCTCAGTCGATATGACACGATCGTTATTACGCTTAAATCACAGTTCATAGCAGAGATTCTCAATGCATGTGTTTCCTTGTGCAACGACGGCTCGATGGAAAGGGAAAACGCTTTGCGCTTAAATACACCGCTCCAGCCGGGCGCTGATGGGCTGTGCTGGCGTCCAAGCCGTGTGGAGGCAGCGAGGGTTGGCGGGTCACGCATATTTGCGAAACTCCCTACCCATGGGCGTCAAAGTTTATCGTCATTCTCTTGGCCGGCCATGGTATAATCATGCTACTTTAAAAAACAATCGATGCCTCGAGTTTGCCGGCTGGCTGCGAGTTGGGCTCCTCTCCACCATCACGCCAACTCCGCTCATCCTCGCAGCAGCAGCGGCTTTTGGCTGCACATTGAACAAAGGCGGTCGCTGCATCGCGCGATTTCCTATGCGCTTATGCGGCCGTCTGGAATGCTCTTCCTTCAAATATGAGGAAGCCACTGAGCTATGCACTTTTAATGGTCTATATTGAAAACGAATTTCTTGATAACTTTTTGTGTTTAGTTTGTAGCCCTTCCCTGACACCTCCGATTAGAACGATTGGCTACCTACGGTACGAAAGAGGTTCAACCCCAACAATAATTATTTTGTTCGTGGCTGCAGTCCGTTGCGACTGAATAGGCGCAAAAAATTGTTTCGAATAAATGTAATATTAATAATAGACAGCGACACAAAAGGGCTGGGAGCAACGAATACAAAAGACTGGCGCGGTTAATAAAAAAAATCCTAGAAAAATAAAATGATTTCACCAAAGTCTTCTTTAAAACCTACAGAATATAAAAAGTATTGTTGTTGAGGAGTATCGTGAGAAGGGCAGGGACACGATGGCAGCTGTCGCTTATTTCCCATTGTAGAGCAACAACGGGTTCTCTACTCTTAGTAGTAGTAGTAATAATATAAATTGGACTACCAAAAAATGTGTATTATGTTGAACTTATTTCGCACTGTACGTAGCCAACCATGCTAATCTCAAGATGCCGTGAATTAATGAAAGGAACGATGTTAAAGAAAGAACCGGGAGGCAAAACAAGAACCAAAGGGGGAACAAAACGAACGAGGAAAAAAGCTAGTTTATTTTTTTGCCACAGGATTCAGACGGAATTTATCGAGGTGTCAGCGCTCTCCAAGGCTTGACCTCCAGAGGTAGATGGGAGTTCCACGGCCGGGGTCCACCATAGTGAACGTTCGCTCACGCCGAGAACGTGACCGCGATCGTGGTGTCCGCAGATCTTTGAGGGGCCCCGCCGGGGGCATGAGATTGAAACGTCTCCTGAATATAACAGTGGCGAGATGTTGACCATCACGCCTCCTATGCAGGAGGGTATTGGGTTCGATCCCGACACTGACGCCTGTATATTTGGAGTTTGCATGTCTCTCTCTCTCCGTAGTTGCGTGGATTTTTCTCCGGGTCCTCCGGTTTTTCCCTTCACATTTAGAAACATGCGTTTAGAGTATTTGGCTGCTATTAATTTCTACATGATAAGTCACTTCATTGAGCTATTATTTGTGGCCAGGTCCTTTCTGAAAGAAGCACTATATATCTGTGGGACTTACCTGGTAAAATAAAAAAATAGTTAAAATGTTTGTTTTTTTTAGGTGGAGGCAAGCCCTCGCAAGGCCTTAAAATATGAATCCACATGATATTGAACCTCACTGGACGAGAGAAGAGAGACGTGCAAGGAAGCACCGTGGCTGCCACACTGAAGTCCCCAATCGACAAGGAATTGCAGGAGTCAATCCGCGAAAACACACAAATGCGTTGACTGGCCGTCGCTCCATCGGCAGACGTAGCCGAGAAACTGATTTCAAGGTGGGAACACGAGATCTTCACGGAATTGTTTACATCTGCCTCGAAGGAAAGAGACTAGCGGGGCAGCAAGTGTACTAATTTACAGCTGCATTCCATCCACACGGAGACCATGTGCTTCCCCGTTCGGTTATATTTTTAAAGATTAAAATTAAGAATACTCATGGCAATCATTGGTAATGAAGTAAAAAAAATTAAATATTGGTAACAAAAATCCCACATTAAAAACACCAGATAAGAATGTCTGTAACGAGGTTCGATTGATCATCTGTGATGGCGTGGGCAGTTATGAGCCCCGCCGCAAGCTCCGTGAATGTTCGCCACGAGGCATCAGAAGCCAGGGAAGAGGTAGAAACGACGCCTGAGGCTATTCCTCTCATCCACGGGCATTTGCGGTGGGTCCTTCACGGAGCACCTGTCCTTCACCTGCGGGGTTGGGGAAGGGGAGGGGTCGTGATCGTGCAAGGGGTTAACATACCACGTATTGACAGAGTGAACTCGCTCGTTTTCAATGACCAAATCACCCAAATGTGCTTGATCCATCTAGAGCAGTGGTTCCCAACCTTTTTTTGGCTTCTACTTTACCCCTTGTTGGATTTTGTTTCAACCGAGTACCCCCTTGCATGACCCAACATGGTTCTGAGAAATAAATGTACGATTAATGAACATCATTATTTTGACCACTTGCCCATTTTGTGAGGTATCCAATCTGGTAACTGCAAGCTAATAATAAAAAAATGCAACGGACACTGCATGCGTGATGTAATTTGTTCGCGCTCCCTGGTTGCGCTTGGAAACCACATTGTTCACTATCAATGAGTTTAAAATTATTTTATGTCGTTCGAGGTTACCATATGGATTCAAATGTTATCGTAGTTATTTCATATTGTAAGATTCATACATGATTATTCATCAATGTCTGTCAAGCATTACATAATTTCACACATTTATAAATTACCTCACGTACCCCCTGGGACATTGCTACGTACCCCCAGGGATCCGCATATACCCCGGTTGAGAACCGCTGCTTGAGACCTTGAAAATTGAGCAGCTTTGAGCCTGGATAGTGCTTGAATGACCGACCACCGTGCATAGAAAGCAGGTGGTGTTGTATGTGTTGTATGTACTTTGTATTCCTTTCGCACCATAGATAGATAACCGTGCTAATCAGTGTTTGTTGGTGGTAAAAAGGAGTGAAAGCAAATCCATTGGTTCCGTATTTCTGTGGTTGAATGTACAGTGCTAAACATATAGCAACCTGTTTACGTTTATTGCCAGCGTCTAGCATCTAAAGGAACACATATCATCTGAAAAGAAAACTAAGGTCACCCTTTAAAAAAAAAGGGTCACTTTGCAAACCCAACAATGAACAAAACATAAAACTAAGTGTTGTATTGACATCGCTATGGCGGCGGCCATGGTGATGGTGCCGTAAGCTGCCGGAAGATCTACCGTTTTGCTCAACGGTGCCTCTATTGTGCATATGCAGGAGGCCGAAGTGGAGAAACTCACTCTGGTGAACAGTTCCTGCACGTGCTCTGTGCAAGCGTGCTCCTTTATCACCTCCACCAGATGTTGGATCAGGAAGCTGCCTTTAGTTCGGCTCCGGTATGATACGTCATCTGTAGCAAGTTGGGGAGTGGGGAACACAGGGGGAGACATGGGTTTCAGACTCTGCTCAGAGAGACATGGGTGTCAGACTCTGCTCAGACAGACATGGTTTTCAGATTCTGCTCAGACAGACATGGGTTTCAGACTCTACTCAGAGAGACATGGGTGTCAGACTCTGCTCAGAGAGATATGGGTTTCAGATTCTGCTCAGACAGACATGGGTTTCAGACTCTGCTTAGAGAGACATGGTTTTCAGATTCTGCTCAGACAGACGTGGGTTTCAGACTCTACTCAGAGAGACATGGGTGTGAGACTCTGTTCAGAGAGACATGGGTTTCAGATTCTACTCAGACAGACATGGGTTTCAGACTCTGCTCAGAGAGACATGGGTTTCAGACTCTTATCAGACAGACATGGCCGTCTGGAATGTTCTGCCTTCCGATATTAGAAAGCCAATGGAGTACTTTTAAATTTAGATTGAAAACTAATTTCTAACTGCTTTTTGTGTATTGTTTTTGTCTTTCCCCCGCACCTCCAATTAGTCTGGTTGACTACGTACGGTGCACAAGAAGTTCAACAAACATACATACCCGGTCTTAACCCGATCTCGAATGCTATGCTTTGTGTGGGCAGGGACACTTATGCACAACAAGTGATTTAGGTCCAGAGAGTGCATGCTCCTTATTTGTATACGTTTCAGTTTTATTGCCGCCGTTAATAAGCAGAGTGTAAATATCTTGATTTTTTTACTCATGCAAAAATTCTCTAACCAATACATTGTGCAAGTTTAGGTATGTTTTTGTTGTATTAAATAGCATGGGTTCAGCAATTACATCAGCCTACCTCCCGCTCTGCTAGTGGGGACCCTGCGCTCTCCGCCGAGTTCTGGCGTTGGGAGGTTTTGCAGTACAGGCTGTGATTGAACACTAGGCTGGTGGATCCATCTCTCTGAGTCAGCTCAAGTGTCCCGTCAATCATGTGACTTCTGTGTGGCCATGCCCACTTTTACTCTTCCCCTCTCCCCGCCGCCCCCTGTGAAAAAACACTCGTCTGTAACTGATTGAAGCTGATAGAATAAACTCAACTATAAACTATTTTTATTTTACGAGGTAAGACCAACTGAGCCATATAGCTGTTTCTCAGAAGCAACCTCACCACAAATGACAGCTCAACAAAGTGGCTTATCACATGTAAATTTATCGCAGCCAATTCACATGTTGAATCTAAATGTGGATTGAAAAACCGGAGGACCCAGAGAAGATTCCACGCTATCATGGGGAGAGAGAACACGCAAACTCAAAATATACAGGCGATAGGGTCGGGATCGAACCCACGACCTCCTGTACACCAGGCGAGGTAGTTGACATCTCGCCACAATGGCGCCACACCGCCCTCTCATCCCTGACATCTTGGCCTGGCCATTCCTATTCCCCTCTTCTACTTCCTGCCCAGAGTTCATCCCCGTGCTGTGAGATGAATAAAACTTTTCTAGGCGTGAAGGGGTGCAGCCCTGTAAGCCTGTGCCGTGACGATGCCTGGGGGGGGCGGGTAGGGGACAGGGGCTGTGTGACCTCACCAGGCAGCGTGGAGTAGAGGCAGGTCATGTCGCTCTCCCGGGGCACCCTACGGCCACCCGTCTCCCAGCAGGCGTCCACCACCTCTTCCGGTGCCGCTGAGTCCGTGGCAGTGTGAACTCCTGGCAATGCAAGGCGGTCCAATATTAGAATTCCATTACAGTCATGCAGTATGAACACGTTATGCTCATACATTACAGTGACCTTTACCTACGATGCTGCACCAATTTGCTTATAATAATCGTTCCTTACTTATCTATGTTGTATGCTATTGGTTCATAGCAATCCTGCAACCACTACACAATGTATATGTACTGCAATAACAAAATATTATCATTATTAATAATCATATTCTGTAAATGTATTCAAAGCATGCGCGAACGGTGGACGAGATGAATCGTCACGATACAATCAATCATGACACGAGCGCCAGGACTGCTGGCTTCACATCGAGCTCACCCCTGCATGCCTGCACGATGATAATCTTTGGCTTGTCCTTCAGGCCTGGGCAGTTATTGTTGTTAAGCGCTGTGTAGATCGTCTCGATGCTCAGCAGGTCACTTTTGTCCTTTCCAAAGACCCCTCTGTTGCAGCCGTGGGAGATGACAACCACAAATGCGCTGTCCGAATACATATGCTCGTCCATCTTCGCAAACTTCTTCACGAGGTTTTCAATCTCCTAAAGATGAAGAAAAAAGCATGGACAGATGATTTAATCCGGCCCTTTATTGCTCAATTTTAGACGACCCTTTTTTTATGTGCTTTTTATCGGGTAGGTATTTTTACTTTGTATGTTTTTTAAATAAGAGACTCAAAGAACCAGGGTGCTCGGCTTCCGAGTGACCGACGTGTCCGGGCATCATCGTAGTGATCCCCAGCAGTGATCTAGGGCGCGAAAGACAAGAGGGGGAGAGAAAAGGGCACACAAATAGGAAAGGAAAACGGAAGGGGACGGAACAAAGAGAGGAGCCAAATGAGGAGTGAAGCAATGAAAGGGGACTGCTCTCTTCCTTTGAGTGAGAGATCCGTGCAATGTTGTCCCGCGGGTGTTCAAGGGGTGGATATCAAATTGCGCGAGGTTTTAGCCAGTGTTCCAGCGTGGGTGATTCAAAAGATCTCATTTTGCCGAGGCTGAATGTCAGGCTGAATGTGGGGCTGAGGAACCCTTCATGGTGGCCTGGTCTCGGTCTATCAAGTGGCAGGGGGTGTCAAACGCAATTGGACAGCGGCGCTGGTTTGGATTCAAATGCACCTCCCATGGGCTACACTTTGGGGCACTATGCAAATGAAAAGCATAGTAATCCGGTATTAATTTACCGATTAAAAATCCGAAAGCGTGGGGGAAAAAAAAAAGTATTTTTTTTTGCTTTGCAGCAGGGCGTGCCAAATCCATGTTTCAATATCTGGTTTAACTTCAGGTTGACTTTAGGGAGAAGTAAAAATATATATAAGTTGTAAAAATTAAAACGTCGGGCCAGAGGAAGGTGCTTGCGGGGGCCGTATGTTTGACACCCCTGGTCTAGGATGATACGCGGGGTAACCATTATTGCACAAGCACGATTTCAAGCTGGCGGCCCACTAAGGTAGAGGAGGGCCGCTCGCGCGGCCCCCACCGACTTGAGCGGCCCCCATCGACTCGTCTGGGTAGCCCATCATTGCTTTAGAGCAGCTCTCTTTCTGCGCCATCGAGAGGAGGCCCCTTCTGCCAACAGCGGCTCGAGCAAGCGATCGCAGGGATAAATCTTCACCACCTCTTGCATAGAAACACAAACTTACCTCTGCGCTTTGGTCTTTATGTACAATCGGAGTGTAATCCAGCTCCTTGAAAAGCCACACCAAGTACTTAACATCCTCGTCAGAGCCATTACGCTTCGATAACACTTCACCAGTAAAGTTCATATTGTTGATGATGAGGGCATGTCTTTGTCTCGCTGGTCCACGTGGCATCACCTGGTAAACCTGAAAATGCGCAATTGTTCATTCAAATAAGATGCAACAACAACAACTTGGGTGCCATTTTCAATACCTTGCTGATCTCGTCAAGGAGCATAAACCATCACACGAACTCCGGTCATCCTCGCAGCAGCAGTGGCTTTTGGATAACCATCGAACAAAGACAGTCACCAAATCGCGCACTTTCAAATGCGCTTCTGCAGCCGTCTGGGTCGCTCTTCCTTCCGATATTAGGAAGCAACTTGAGCTATGCACTTTTAAATCTAGATTGAAAACTAATTTCTTTAGAACTGCTCTTGGTGTCCTTCCCCCACACCTCCGATTGGCACGGTTGGCTATGGACGGTGCGAAAAAAACATACATGCATACATTTTTTATTCCAATCTCAGAACATGGATCCACGACCATGCTATGCTTGGAATCTACTTCTTTAAATTAATCACTGCCAATTCACCTCTCACTTCTGGACTGATAACACACTCCTCAAAGTCACTTTCTCGTGTGTCCTTACACTTCCACCCATCCCATTCCTCCTCTGAAAATAAGTGCAACCTTCCATGTCAGAGAACGGCCTACAAAAGGAGGTTTTATATAACTGTTTCCGCAGCATTTTCAAGGAACCCCTTATCCACACTCATAGCATTTCCACCACCCTCCAACCAAATGTTTTAAATTCTCAAGAGCTGGAATTTATCCAAATTAAATTAGACGTTTATGTAGTCACTGGCGACTGAGGTGAGACCATCAATACAATCTGACAATAAAGAATATTTGGTTGCTGTTATACATTTCCACGCGAGATGCCACTTCGTTGAGTTATCATTTGTGACCAGGGCCCTTCTGAAAAAGAACTGTATAGCTCAGTGAGCCTTACCTGGTAAAAAAAAAAGTTTTTAGTTTATAAAGTTAAATGGGAATGATTCAAACTCCGTGTCGTTGAATGGATCTGCGAGCTGGCGACCCTCTGGCATCTCCAAGTACGTATGTATGTGTCTATGTTGAACTTCTTTCGCACCGTACATAGCCAACCGTGGTCGCAAAGGAATATGCCCCTCCTCCGCATGCTTAGAGTTTATTTTTTACTCTCTCCACTTGAGAGCCTGGTTTACTTACGGGTGGATGACACTCCAATTCAAACCCATGATCTCAGAGGCTGCAGCCCATCACTCTACCTTCTGAGTTATCTGACCACCACTCCAAGTGCCATTTTAATGACCAAGGATGGATGAGCTGAACTGTCATCGTATGTATTTAAACATATTTGCTTTATTTAGTTTTAAATGTCATTCTGATTTCATAGGGACTTACATATTCTTCTCCCTTTTTTGAATTGTAAAAGTCTTCTCTTGATGCCTTCACTCTCTCTGTGCCTGAGGTCACACTATCCGTGACATCTTCTGAAAAGAAAAAAAATCAAGCAGCTAATCCCATAATCGCAGTGGCAGATGCTTGGTCTTCAGACATGACCATCACGAACCCCGTGAGAGTTTCAAAAGAGATAACTGTTTTTTGAGCACATAGCTTAAAATAATCATGAGCTACATTGTCGAGAATATATATTTAAAAAAGCAGACAATGACTCCTTTCAATATCCATTTTCTTCAGGAGCACAGATCCTATGCGGAGTGAATGCTCTAACCACGTTTCATGGCAAGCAATTGGGTTGCAGAAAAATATTTAGCAATATCAAACTTAACCACAAACAGCAGTAATCGGGTAGTGGAAATCAGTTTAGCGATATGGATGTGTAATCTTGCTTGAGCGTGGAAACATTTTAAAGGGAGTCCACATGGGTCGCCCATTATCAAAAGAATCAGAATATTTATTTATACTGGATGAATCAGATGAGCTATAAAGCCCTTTTCCACAGATTTCCAGAAGGGACGTTACGGCACGGCACCAACCACCAACACTCGCAGTTGACTGCCAGCTTTTCTCCCCCAAGACCCCGAGGCCTCGTCCCACCCTTCTTTATATCCCCTCGCTCCTCTTTCCCGCCAAATTGTATCAGTTTTTTTCCCTAATCTACACCACCCTCCAACCCCCCACCTGTATAATATTTTTTTGTGGGCATGACCTCATGTCCCTTACGTGACCACCTTACATCTATCCTTTCATTTATCATTTATTTTTCCAAGATAAGCGTGCATACATGTCACTCCACGTGACCTCTACACACTTGAAGGTGCTTGGAAGTGTGTGTGCTAAAGTTTGTATCCTTCTAAACTCCGTGAGGCACAAGTGTGTTGGTTGCGATGGTGGCCCACGTAGACTTGACGGCAGTATGGATCCAGGCAGTGACAACAAAGGCATGGGAACAATTCACGAGGTTGCAGTCGAAGCGGAAAGAAATGGCCGAGATGGCGATCACGAGATCAGGGTGACGGGCGGGGGTCGGAAATTTAAGTGGCCGAATGTGGGGGGTGGTCAGTTGGGATTGTGAGTTCAGTGGGTGAGGAGATCAGATTGGTCTATGGCAGTGTTCCTCAAACATTTTTAGCCTGCGGACCTCTCAGTCGATCCAAACATTTCTGCGGACCACCCAGCCCTGGTGACAAAACACATTCACTTATCCCTAAATACCAGAAATATAAAATTATTCATATTTTCGGAACATACTTTTTTTTTACCCAGATATAAGGTTATTTTTAGGAGGTGGGGGGGGGTGATTTAGATCTGAGTGTTAGGGTAGTTTAATCAGGGTAGTTTACCTAACTTCATTTTGAAATAAAATATCATGAGTAAAATATAATTTCGTGTCCAAAACAAAATATATAAAAGTTTACATTATTTCCAGATCAACCTGCATTTACATCACAGTCCCTACGGACTACCTGAAGGACCGTCGCGGACCACCGGTGGTCTGGGGACCCACACTCTGAGAACCACTGCTGGAGATGTGTGAAGTGAAGAAATGAGGAATCACAAGTCAGGGACATGGAGGTGGGCACTGTCGCGTGGCCTGTTGACAAGGATGAGACCGACTAGGTTCAGGAACACGGTGGGATGCAGGCCGCTGAAACAGGGTGTGAGAAGGTTGCCGGACGACCACTGGTGGGGGGCATTATGCCGGTAGCACCTGCAGCAGTTTGGTAGGCCACTGGGACTCGCAGCTGGGGCCTACCTGTGTTCAGAGTCATCAATGCTTCGTACACGGGTTTTGCTTCATCCTTCATACGATCTCTCAGTTGAGGATTTTCTCCGCAGTATGGTGACAGTGTCTCTTTGAGAAATCTGGTGCAGACTCCTTCACCCATATCGATCAGATGGTCGAGCAAACACCTTGGCAGCTCCGCACGTGATTTTTCATCTAACAAAATATAATCTGAACGATTGATAATTTCTTTTGCATCAAGCCTGTCAAGGATATCCTTTATGAAGGGATAAAGGATTTTTTGCAGTTCAACTTTATATTTTTTGATCACTCGCAGGTCAGGATCGCCAGACATCTTGAACAATTTTCTTTATCTGTAATAGAAAAATACATTATAATTATTGATATTACAAGATGTTCAAATGTGCGTGTCCAAGTTACATGGCCGAATGGTCGTGCATTCACCATTCATTGCATTTGTTGACAGTTCAAAGCCAGAGGCCGCCCTGATCATTACTGCATGTGTAATAACCTTAAAAGTAAGCAACAACCGCTTTTCAGTGGATTTTAATGATCCCCTGACTTCAGTTACAAGAGTATGCCATTGTGTGCCAGTATCAGGGTCCAAATTAGAAAATTACCTGAAAATGACTCAATTTGGAGTCTACACACAGCAGCAATCATCGCCCCCTACTGGCACAGCAATACTCCAGGTCACTCTTGCAAATGAGGGTCATCCTGAACTCCTGAGTTCTCACCTGGTTAAACAGAAAAATAGTATTTTGCTCTTATTGATGAAATGGCCGAAACACGGCGATTGAAATACTGGCATGACCTGCCCAAGTACAGTATATGCACAGCCCCTTTGTCAATCCACTGCTGAGTGAGGGCCTCCCCACGCCATGAGATTCGTTTGGACTATGTGTCCATACTTCACCGGGCTTGTCGGTGAGAGTTGGGTGAAGATAAAGAGCAGAGACTTGAGAGCGTTGGCGTAGAGTGCAGCAGTCACTCTGCCGACACACGTTTCCCGGCAGCAACAATGCATGACAATTAGCCAGGCTCCAATCTGCTTGGCATTCGAGATCTCATGAGGGCGGGCGTAATTCCGAGTGCCTTGGTTGATGGGCGTGGGGCTGTGCTCGTCAATGTTAGAGGCCCGGAGTCAATCGTGGAAATTCAAAAGATTCCAATGGCAACGGCCAATTTCTCCATATAATCATCTCAAATGAGTGCATTGGGTTCCTGGAAATTGTACTTCTAGCACAAGGATATCCCGAAGGAAAATAGGCGCAATTTATGTTTCACAGACGACTATATAGTGTGCAGTCACTTCCACCATAGAATTGTGAAATTCCCATGAATGATTTCCTTTAACCAGCAGGTCAATTAAACCCACGAAGACGCATGACACAGCAATGCCTCTTTTTCAGGGGCTACACGTGGGAGATGTATATATGTAGAGTATGTCGAACTTCTTTCGCACCGTACGTAGCCAACCGTGCTAATCGCCGAATTTGAGCAGGGTTTTCCACTTAACGTGTGAGAGTTGTGTGCTTGACATTACTGTTACTGTACCTTTCCGAGCCAAAACTACCTTGAACGAGAAATGATGAATCACGTGATGTGCGAGACAGTTCGTTCTAGCTTAATCGAACATGATGGACAACACGGATCTCGCTTCATCGTTCCGTCTCTGTTCGGTGTCACACATCATATCTGTTATCGACCCCATTCTCTTTTCATCGCGTGAAGTGTGGATGGCTTCGCTGGCAGGTGGTCACGGAACAGACGTATGTGCCATGAGTAGACTAAAATGACTGGCATATGCACCGCCTGCGTGCCCCACTTTGCCGACTTGCTGCATTTTAACCGTCCGGCGCTCCGCTTGCTGGTGTGAGCATCACTGAAAAGTGCATCTAGCCTGGCACTGTCCAGTAGCGTCCCTTCAAGAGCCTCCACCGGAGATGCCGATTTTGACAAACCGCTGCTACCAGAGTCATGGACAAGTCCAATCAGCTGCACATGCCCTCCCGTAGTGTGCACGTCTGAGCCCCTATCAGGCCAGGCGGTGGTTGGGCATGTCGGCTAACATGCCCCAACACTGAGAGTTGGTACATCCATAAAGACAAAGGTTCCCCGTCCCCTCTATAGCCCGAACAGACTGTTTGGGTAAGTGCTTGTTAGCGGGCAGCACCTTTTGCAGGAGGGAAAGGGCAGCTGGAGGGGGGTGGGTGGCCAGCACCACGCCGCGTTTGAGTTCACTCACCTGCGTACCTGGGCCAAGGGCGAGCGACAAGGAAGGGTTGTGCGTGGCGCTCGACGCGGAGAATCGAAACCCAATAGTAGGAAGCAAATCAAAAACTTCGATTTACGGGAAACGCGGTGACGTCACGTGACATTGTCCGCTTCGCGCATGCCTCGAACACAGGGTGGCGCTGTGTCAATGAATATTGTATCGGGACACCGTTGAATTTCGATTTTAAGCATTCGTGACTGCAGAGATTCATATTCTTGGCTGCTTGCGTTGTGGACGAAACGTCGTGAGAATTTTTATGTTTTATTTTTATTATTTTATTATTTCCCTTCTACGTGACTTTACCGAAATAACCAAGAATAGAGACACGGTTGCTTGTATTATTATTAACAACGGAATGCCCGTGGTTCGCGGTGCGCATGCAGTAAACGTGGCTGAATCAGAATACGCTGGAGGAATCCGATGAGCTATGAAGCTCTTTTCCTCCAGGGTTAATCGC
>JAAXLI020001288.1:72153-111827 GCA_014621495.2 Entosphenus tridentatus | reverse complement strand
GTCTGCCCCCCCCCCCTAGGAGCGTGACGTCATTTATGGACGGCCCCTTACTCCTGTGTTCGATTCCTGACTTGGGCGCCTTCTCTTCCTAGAATTCGTCTATTTCTCCCCCCTGCTCTGTGAGAGTGGTGCGCGCGCGTGTGTGGAGGAGGAGGCTCGTGAAGGACGCCTACTGGGGAAGTTGGGAGGCAGTCGCCCTCCAACAACAAGAACAAGAACGGAAGGGCAGAGGAGCGACACTCACAACAACGAGCGAAACGCGGGCCGATAAAATACGGCAAAGTTAGCACAGCAGGGGGCACAGCTGGGTGCATCTACCGGTCATCTCAGTCAGCCAACCCATGGCACCTGCTGGGTCTGTCCCGTGACCTCCTGTCAGCGTGTATTCGACACTTCAGGTTGCCTCAAAGTGCACCTAGCCTGGCACAAGCGGCGTGGTGACATCACCGCCACTTCGTGGCGAACGGCGACTGTTGTGTGTGACAGGAGGGGAATGCCTTCATAGGTCTTTGCTCTGTTCAGCCTACACTGGGGATCTTTTGCGCGTGTGTGGGGAGCGGTGGCGCAGCGGTTAGCGCGCCGCGCTACAAACCCGGCGACCCGAATTCGATTCCCGCTCACAGCCAACGCCAGTGGCGATTATCTGAATAGGTCCTGGGCCTCCCCTAGGTCGACTCAGCCTCAAATGAGTACATGGTGCGATGTGTAAAGATCGCCACTGGGGAGACAAAGGTGGCCGGGCGTGGTGCTGGCCAACAACCCCCCTCGTGTGCTGTGCGAGCATTCATAGGTGCTCACTAACAGCACTTACCACAACAGTCTGTTAATGTTATACGAAGGAGCTTTGTTTTTTTTGTAAGTGGACTTTTGATGTTATCCATTTGTTCTGCATTCATTTCCTCCGGGTTCTCCTGTTTCTTCCCATAGCTAAAACAAATACATACAATGCAACTGGTATTGCCCAAAGTACAGTATCCCTTTGCTGAAAAATTACCTCGAAATTACTCAATTGGGATTACACGCAACATCGCCCGCTGCTGTGAAAACTTGGCAGGACCCTGCTGAAAATTGGTTTGAAGCTCAGTGAAGCTATCCAGGGGTAAACAAGCGTAATAAATATAAAAAGTATTAGAGTTCAAAGTCTTTAATAAATGAGAGACACACAGGCATACAAAGGGGCGGCTCTGTTGTGGTGGGTATGTGTGTGTATCTTTGGAGTGAGCCACACCATTATATAATATATCATAGATAACCACAAGCTCTGGATCGGATTTCACACACAGTCTCATCAGCAAGTCAGGCTTCCTTGCATCGATGCTGGTGAACTGCCAGATGATGGCGACAATGTCCCTCACGTTAAGATATGGATCCTAGTTCGAATCTCAATAATACAATACACAAATCACAATTATAAATAGTGTAGTTGGCAAAATAGAAAAGCAGATAATGTCTCCTTCATATATCTGTCTCTACGCGTACAAATATAAAAGAATTCATGGCCTATATTCTTGGTTCTTTCGGTAAAGTCACGTAGAAGGGAAATAATAAAATAATACGTGACTTTACCGAAAGAACCAAGAATATGAATCCCTGCAGTCACGAAAGCTTTAATTCAAAATTCATGGCCTATTTATTCTGAGGAATTGGAGACGCTTCTGCTGAACCTGGAGAATGCCACGAAGAGGTTCGACCTTGATCATCATGCCCACGAAAATCAAGCACCTGCCTGAATATTGTATCATAAAATATATTTTCCATCATAAAAAAATACTCTACACTCTGAATTATCCATGAGTAATGGGGCAGTTGTGGCTCGATTTGAGGAGTCATATCTTTGGGCAGTTGTGCTCATGACCAGTTCCGGTTTGGCATCAAAGGATGTTGTTTTCGAATCAGTTGAGCAGCATTATAGTTTCATCGGTTGCATATCGCCATTCCCGGCGATAGCTATGCCCTCTCTTCTCTATGTTTGTGAAACGTTGACCCCTTGAAAGGAAAATCTGCGCCGCCATGAACATTCAGACTGGATAGCCTACGATTCACCCTGGATTGAACCAGATCGGATTGTGTGAGGAGCTCACAGATCCTTGCAAGGTTTGGACACGTTCCCAATCAGTTAGCTCCTCCGACAGGCGAGGCTGCGTTGAAATAGGTCGTGTAGCCTGCATGCCCAGCCACCGCATCTTCAAGCAGCTTCTGTTTGGCCGCATCGAGGGAGCGAAACGGGTACGGCAGGGGCTATAGAAGAGATTGGTTAATGTGGTGTGGAACTTAGTCGACTTGCCCAGTAGCGTCCAGCTTGTGCAGGAGGCTGCTGGTCCGTTGAAGGCAGTCGCAACAACGGAGTTGATTAGAGGAGCGACGCTCATAACTCTCCGAGTGCTGGACGACCCGAAGCATGTTGGCACAGTGGGCAGCACAAGTGTTGTATATGCCAGTCAACTCGTAACACCTGGATGAGTCCTGCGACTTCCTTAGTCATGTACGCCCGTGACAACTATTTACGTATAACTAGCGGCACCTTGAAGTCCACTCCACTCCCGTGGCTTCCTGTGTTGGCGACCATCGCTCCAGCAAACATCCGACGCGATGCCGCGACGATCCGAATGTACAACACGATCATTGAAAACTTCGCGCTGCCGCTCCACCAATACATAAAGGAACCTCCAAGCCCTCGGCTTAAATCCAAGAAGGCTTTCTGGATACGCGCCTCTGCTCTGGCAACTGAAAATAAAGACGCCGGCACTCGATGGTCTGGGATTCTCTCTCTCACGACGGCTGTGGACCACACTGAACCACGCTCGGACACAGCACGGGAGATGTGCGTACACGTTCCATGAATGGAAAATCAAGAATCACCAAACTGCGGCTGTGATGAAACCCAAACCATCAAACACATCACCGCCATCCATGCACACTCTGGCAGTATCGCTGCAATCCATGCAGCATCGACTGCCGCCTTGGATTGAAGGACCTTAACATTTAACCACGGCATCATCTACATAAATTGTTGCTTATATGCCATACGAAAGAAGAAGACGTATAACTAGAGTATAGGGATACTATATACAAAGCATTATGGTTTCGTATGAAGCATACCGTATTGGTGCTGTCTCAGGGTGTCCAGGTGAACCCACGTTACGATAAAATCACGGGCTCGGTCCGTGTCGACTGACCGTCTCAGCTCAGGTTATATTACTGCGGGGCTGTTATATGGCCGTCCGCTCTGGATTACTCATGCGAATGACAGAAGGGGGGAAACCCCTTACCACGGACTTCATTGTGAGGGGTTATCGGTGAATCGACGAGGAAGTGAGACATGTTGGTATTTTACCTTCCTCGTGCGCTATTGTGGGTCTGATGTTTGCAATTCCACACGCGCTCTTTACGCGCTCTGCGTTCACAATAAACAAGCCAGGTGTGTGTGTTGTGTGTGCGTGTTTTCATCTTGTGGGGAGTGTAGCGGTTAGCGCGCTGCTCGACGAACCTGGCGACCCGAGTTTGATTCCCGCTCATGCCCAACACCCAGTGACGATTATATTATCTGAACCGGTCGTGGGCCTTCCCTACGTCGACTCAACCTAAAATGGGTACGGTGTGTAAAATCATCGCCACTGGGGAGACAAAGGTGGTCGGTTGGCACAGGATGCTGGCCATCCACCCACTCGTGTACCGTGGCAGCCTTCATATGTGCTCGCTAACAGCACTTGCCCAAAATGTCCATTCAGACTATACGTGTGTAGAATTTATTTCGTACCATACATACACAACCGTGCTAATCGGAGATGCGGGGTATGGACAACAAACTAAACACAAAAAGCAGTTATTTGTATTTCCGTATGCATGAGTGTGCAGTATTTTCGCATGCAGAAGTTTTTTGACCTTTGAGTGCGTGGGCGCGTGCAGGGGATCAATAACACGGGTCTGTGTCTCATCTTTTTGAAGGCGGTTTTAAACAATAATAAAAGTGTACATTAAATGATGGTAGCTGCAATTCCGCACGTTGACTTTTGAACTGCAGAATCCCAATCGAAGGCAACTTAAATGTATCCACGTTAATTTAACAAGTAGGCTTTCGCAACCAATGTTATTCATAATAATAAAAGTTATTTTTGATTAGATCACGTAAATATCAATGTGTAGTTAACCCACCACCACCCGACACAGGCAATCAGTAAGGTTTGTCACGTAAAAAAAAACTGTGCCAATTAGTTACTACTTCAACACACCGGTGTGTTGGAGAGTAAAATTGTAAATGCTGTGTCTTTTTCTGTTTAGTTTGTTGTCTTTCCCCCACACCTCTCACGAGCACGGTTGGCTAAGTACGGTGTGAAATAATTTCAACATACCTACAACATTTCACGTGAAAGCATTATTTTCAGATAAACATCAACGCGTGGGCTGTGATCTATAAACCTGCCAGGACAAACTTTAGCAATTCATGAGTAGACAGAATTTGTAAAGCATGAGCCCACTCCCATCCTGTCATCTGTTGTATATATGCCCCTTTTTAATATTTTTTTAAAGAATGGTTAGGCCGGTTCTTATATATATATTTTTCTTGTTGTTTAATTGAATGATAAGAACAGCCCTCCCAAGCACACCAGGAATCTATGAGACGTGAGGGGCCATTAAACGGCAAGAGTTTGGTCACAGAAAGGTCAGAGACATCCAGATGGACAAAATATCGATGGCCTAACCTCCCAAGACATCTGGAGATGCACAGATAAGGTGCAGAGCAAAGGAAAATATCCGTGGCAACTCGCGTTTACTTTGGCGTTTCCCTTACCGAAAAGTAGAAACCCAACAAAAAGAATTAACCAGCAAACAATAGGGGCTTGTTATTAGATATTCCCTTGTATTACTCGTATTCACCATATATATTATATTGTATTGTCTATCGGCATGACCTTACCAAAACTAAAGAATACGCCAGAAGCTTAAGTGGAAACTTAGTTACACTTAACCTCAGGACATTAAAATATAACTCAGAATAAACACCAATCCCTGGAGACAAACGCACAACCAAACTTGGCAAAGTCCTCAAAATAATGATGTAACGAGGATCATTACGAATATTCCACGATATACCAAGACCGAAGGAACTCATAAGAAATATCACGAATAAATGTAACACACAGGACCACATAAATATATTGCAAAAATCTCCTCGGCCACCTTTGTCTTCCAACGATTTGACAAACACATACCAGCTGAATACACATTTCGCCTCTGGCCTCGGGATGACCACGCAGGGGGAGCAAGGAGGGAGTCAAAAGGTCGCGAAAGGGGGGGTCAGCCTGACATTCCGAGAGCATCTGTTCTCTCGTTTGTGGCCCTCACAAGAAACGCAAGAGATGCGCAGAGGGGAGGGGTTCACGTTTTTTAGTTAAGCAAAACGCGCAGAAACAGTCTGAGAGCAGTCTGGTTCGAGTCGGGCTCAGTCTTGCAACTCGGCTTGCGACGCAGCGTTGCGACGGGACTCGCAAAGGAGCTGGGGCGGATCGTGCCTCGAGGAGAGATGGGACGAGGAGGGGTCGTTGGAGTCGCAGAAGTCTGAGTACAACCTGAGTCGAAGCTGGGTTTCAGCCGTGCTCCGGCTGGGGGAGCGTCGTGAGGGAGCAAACACCGATACCGACGGCCGGTGTCGTTTCTCGCAGAACGAAGTGGCAAAGGTGTGGTTAAGTGCGAGTGAAGCTGGCAGCTGCATGAACAAAGGAAAGCACGGAGAAGAGAGAGTGACGAGTGACAACAAGCAATCAACCTGTAGAAACGGGCGGAAATCGCAAAGCGTCGACCAAACGAGCATCGCAAAGGACGAGCAGCAGCTGATGAGCAACAAGAGCCATCGTTCATCGCCAGAGCGCTCCAAGCCGGTGAGCGCGCATAGCCGCGTCGTCCAGAGCCTGAGCCAACACAGCCTGAAGTAAGGGCGGGTGTCCATGTGAAGTTGGCAGCGATCAAGGCGAGCATCGTGCCGGCGCAACAATCATCCAGCAGTGGAGAAGCCTGGAGCTGCCACCAAGAGAGAGAGAGCCATCGAATGCGCCGCGTGTTTGATACACACACACCGACCAACACCCAGTGAGAACAGACAAGACGTCCAGCAGCGACGACGGAATCATCGCGCACCACGTCGGCGAGCGTCGTGCCAACTCGTCATCCAGCAGCGTAAAGAGAGAGCGCACGAGCAGCACGACCCGGGCATCACCGAGCGTCGTGCCGACTCGTGGAGGAGCTGCGCGCTATCCGACGACGGAATCATCGCGCACCACGACGGCGAGCGTCGTGTCAACGCCGCTCAATCGAGCAGTGGAGAGAGAGAGCGCACGAGCAGAGACACGCCCGAGCGAGGGAGAAAGCACGGGCTCGCTGCGGCCACGCCCAAGCGAGAGGAACTTCTCTGGCTGCTGGTTGTATTCCCCCCACCCCACAAGCTAACGACGCAACTCCGGCCTCTACTTAAAATATTAATTATCAAGGGAACAATACAACGCACACACAATACGCACACGAATAAGATTTTCAAAAAGTTATCTTTGCGTTTCAAAAAAGGGTTGCCATTTCAAGGTGGTGCGTTCAAATCAACTGATCGTGCAAAGCAGTTGCTGCCGTCGAGTTACATGAATAAGAGTTTAGTCATTCATTTTCGTTGATTGCATAATCTTGCTCATGAATTTCTTGACATAGTATTGCCTTTGCATGTTAGATTGTCATATGTTTGTTTAGAATTAAAATTGCTTAACACCAAGTGTTCGAGTGCTTCTTTCCCAGTCCATGCAAAACTGTCTTATTCCTAAGAACTGTTACCTGCGATGAGATATGAAAGTGGAGACCTAACATAACATAAACACACTAAGATAATCAGTAAATGTTTAATCAAAGATAATCGTTTTATCCCGATTGATACTACTCTGGATAACGAAGCTAAGCCTAATTATCATAACTGCTACATTAACATAATCGCAAGCGTTCGCATAAATTAATACGATTACCTCCGTGATTATCATAATCTATGCATATAATTACATACATTAACATAATTAATGCGATTTGCGCATTTTTCGCATTTTAATTAATTATTTTTAGCTTTTTTTTTCTAATTTCATAATCACGACATATACAACACATCTGCATGGACAGGGTTCGCTCAATATGTTTGTTATACATTTTAAACAATTGCAACAATGTGTATTTGCAATCATAAGCAAGCAGTCTATAACCTGTGTGCCACACAATGTGATGTATTTCACTGTGCCCATGTCAGTACAATCCCCGTGGGCAGAGTTGTGGACTGAATCCAGTTCAGATTTGAAGTTCAGACTGCGATGCATTTTAAAAGTTCGTCAGCAATGTGTTTATGTTATTTACTTGAATGCAAACACTTGCTGTGTGTAATGAGGACAACGTATTGGAGACGACACTACCCAGGAGACTGCACAGAAGACTGCATTGTGCAATAAACGTGAATATGAGATGGCAGGGGGGGAGGGTCTGTAGGGCGAGTGTGTGTGGTTGGTGGTGAAAAATGCAGTTGTGCTTTTGTGGCCTTCGAGAATCACCATGTTCAGTGAGGCTGCGTGTGTGGCCTGTTGGGTGTGGAACTAGGTGGAAATCTGTATCCAGCATGCTGTTGCTTCTCCGTGGTATTCTTACTGTGATAAAAAAGGTAAACGTAAAAACAAGTTGTGCTGACATAATTATATACTCGCTTAAAATATTTAATTGATAAAAACATAATCACAAAAAAATACATTTCCATTAAGTTACGTTTTACAAAGCTTAGGATGCTGGTAATTTTATGTTACGTCATGACATTGTTGCAATAAACACTAATTATGTTATTGAACGCATACAACATGCTTTACAAATCCCGAAGAAATCCCTTTTTAGGCTGTATGTACATGACAAATAATTGTAATATTTCACATTCAACCAATTAAGCCTACAGTAACGAAAGCTTCAAATCAAGATTGTAAAATAAAGTCTGCTGTGATCGTTTGTAATGAGTGGTAGATTTATGAGACGGCTATTGAGGCTTTTATATGGAGGCTCAAAATACCCCAACATTTAAATAAAATGTGAGGTGTTACCAGGTCTACTCCACAATTACCCACACCTCCGATTAGCACGTACGGTGCGAAAGAAGTGCAACATACATACATTGTGCAAATGGGGTTCATCGTAGCAAATGTATCAGAATCCAATATTCTATGTTTAAGTCCTAGGACTTCTTTCTCTCATTAGAGATGTTCTTATTAAAGCACTTATTAAGAAACTGGTATTCCTTGTTATAGCCCTCTGGCTTTATACATCTATCTAACATGGCCATGTCAGAGCACTGGTGCAGATTCTGTTTGACAGTTGCACACATCTAGGAAGATCGGGTTTACAAGAGGACTCACTCTCAGGGGCGACATCGACGGGGGGATTAATCTTCAGGATTACCAAGCAAACAATGGATGCCACGAGGAGGGTCACAGCCACACCACCCATGACCGCCACCTTTAAAATGCCTACATTATGAAATAAAATTGAAGAAACAATGTCATCCCATTTATGAAGGCCCGAACAAAATATGCACTCAAATTTACTCAGATTACGATATTTATGCAAAACTGTGCCTCATTTAAGGAGCGTATTCAATGTACACAATACATTTATAGTTACCTATATGAATGCAGTAACACATGTATGGTCTATGGATTGTATCAAGGCCGTAATTATAATATATATTATATTGGGGGGGGGGGCACATCCCCCGCAATATATTGCTATAAAATTAATTTGTTTGTGATTGTGGTTATGGTTGTACATTATTAATCCCTAATCTCTGCCATTACATACAATGAAACAGAACAGTGTAATACAAGACACTATTATACATTATTGTAAAAAATAAATAAAAAGTCCATCCTATGTGTTAGTGAATTTTTTAAATATTTTAGGCAGGAAATTCGTTTTCAAATTTAGATTTTTTTTCTGGGGGGGGGGAACCCCCAGAACCCCTGGAAGATTTGGTCCCCCCCAATGTTGACTCCATGGCTACGGCCTTGGATTGTATACAATGTAGAGTACATCTGAAATCAAGGCAAGTGAAGCATATCGAACAGAAAGCTGGGCAATGAAGAAGAAAGAGCACGTGCTATTGAAAGCAGAAATGCCGAAGCTGTGACAGATTACCACAGCAACACTGAGGGAAAGGTAGAGATGTGAGGGCATCAGCATACAACAGCGAAGGAAGCAAGACAGCGATGAATGAATGATCCATTCAACACGTAGGCTTTCGCGACCGTTATTATCCATAAGAGGTTTTTGGGTTAGAGCGCGTAAATATAAATGTGTCGTTGGACACGCCACCACCCGAGACAGCCAATTATTAAGTTTTGTCACGTAAACAAAACATTCCAATTCGTTACTAGTTCGTCAAACTGATGTGTTGGAGTGTAAACCCAAAACATTTACAATGCGAGTACGACGTTTCGCCGGTAATTACAACCAGCCTAATCAGGCGATAGCCCGGTGACGTGACAAGCCTTACTAATTGGCTCTGTTGGGTGGTAGTGGCGGATTTAACGACACATGCAACCTCTTATGAATGAATGATCCTTATAGAGCAGGGGTCCCCAACCCGTTAGGAACCGGGCCGCACAGCAGCAGGAGCTAAGAGAGGTGAGTCCGCACGTGACCCGCCCCAATTGTTTTATTATTCACCACTTCCGTTCGCGCCTCTTTCCCGCACTGCGCACTTGTCTCAGTCACAGTGTTGGTAAGCCCAGAAGCTCTAACTCCTAGCCAAAATGAGTAAAAAACAAACGCCGCTGGAGAGCTTCTTTGTAAAGGGGAAAAGACCCAATGATGAACGCCCCCGCCCCCCGGTCCGTGAAAAAATTGTCTTCCACGAAACCGGTCCCTGGTGCCAAAAAGGTTGGGGACCGCTGTTTAAATTTCGAGGACTGTATGTTTTGTTTGTGTTATAGTGCCCTCTGCTGGAACACTTACCATCTTCAACCTCGCTTCTGGCTAAACTATATTCAAAACATAAAATCACGGTGACAGTTTGGCAGAAAACAATTAGTTTGAATGATAATGATAGGGTTTTCCCCCTTTTTTCTGGCAACAAAACTGAAACCTTTTTACAAGGAATCATATGTGCTTAACCACAATAGTTATGGTCAAAATGCAAAAAAAACCACACTGATAATATAATATATGCATTGTCCTTGAAACTGATTGGTCCACAGCAGAGATTGCTTTCTTTTCAGCCTCATCTCAATTAGTGCTAGACCAGAGGACGCCAAAAGGCGTATAACTCAAAGACAATGCACTATCAAAGTAATGAGGGCTCGGGGTAAGCATCTACATCATTAGACCTCCTTTGCCAGTACCAAAATATAATAGGGTTTTTCCCCTTTTTATATTTTTACACAACTAATCCGCCACACGGCCTTCTGGGAGTCCATCTTATCAGCATCATTGGTACAATCAAAGCAAACTCTGGACCGGTTTCAAAATGCAGCATCTCATCATTAGTCAGTCTTGCTTGAACCGACGCTGACAGACCGCCAGATGTCCACAGGAAAGGGACCTCACTGTGAGATGAGTCTTAGATTGATATAAAACGATATAATACATACTCTTTGGTTGTTTTGGTAAAGTCACGTAGGTATAAAATAAAATAAAAATAAATCACGACGTTTCGGGCACAACACAAGCGTACGTCATCAGGTGGGAAAGCATAGTCTGTTGCTGAGGCAAACTGTTTTAAATGGTTTGAAATTGATGTAGCCCAAGGGTCACTTCTTTATGACTATGCTTTCCCACCTGATGACGGACGCTTGTGTTGCGCCTGAAACGTCGTGATTTATTTTGTTTTATACCTATGTGACTTTACCGAAAGAACCAAAGAGTATGGATTCCTGCAGTCACGAAAGCTTCAAATCAAGATATAATACATAACACAATATAACTATTTCTGCCAATAATAAGAAGCCCTTATGGCCGATAGGATGTGTAAACATACTTTTTAGTGGAGGGTCTGTGTGAAGCAGGCAGGTTGTCTAATTAATTATTCGGTTACATTCTCCACAACGACGCAACTCATTCTGCTTTGTGTACATCGATACATAGATATGTTCAATATATTGATGATTGTATTCTATGTCCCATCCTTAATTGGCATCCAAGTTCTACCTCCCAGCGATTCAATAAATTATCATGCTTTGCAATCACGTTTGAACTTAAGAATGCATTTCTTTTCTCCACATTTTCCTTTCTCGTTTGTATAATGTTTCGTTTAATGTGTCTCATTCGCAGTGCCCATCTCATGTGTCTATCTCGTTTGTGTAATGCCTCATTTGTCTTTTTCTTACCATTCTTCAGACTTGGGACATTGAGCCAAAAAAAATGCTAAACATCCTTCATCATAGATACGTATGGCAAATTTGCTCCACTTGGGTTCATTGAAATGCTCATAACGTTATAACCCGCAAAATAATCGCAGACGTATTATATAATACATGTGTAGTAAGTTTAACTGAGTCGCAGACGTTGTTCCTTTTAGAGGCAACACATTTATTGTAACACCGTATCACAAAGGGGTAACTGCCGCTTTACCAGATACAGCTTAGAGTGGTGGCCACCCAGCTAACTACCCTATACAGATGAGTTACTGCTACGAAGGGTCGCACCCTCACTCGGGTCTCCGACCACATGGTTGCCTCGTCGGACGAAGAGCTTCAGCTTGAGACGTAGAGCTTCCCGCTTCCAGATGTTGAGCTTCCAGCTTGTAGAAGGCAGCGACCCCATCCCTCTCAGGGACCCGCCTTATATCCCCCGACGGTCGGGGCTGCCCCGCCCTTGGCCCCGCCCGCCTTCTGGAGCCTTCTAGCTCCCTTTCAATTCCTCTCGAGAGCTCTCCCCGGACACGTGATAACCCCCTAGTCCCCCCACCTGGGGGCCTCTCTTTGGACACTCTAGATCACGTGTCTGCAGGGTCAACCAGAGTGCCATGGCCCGGGGCAACCCTGCCCTTGGGCTGACACTCTCCCGCTCCCCCTCGTGGGAGCCCCCACCACACGCTATGCGTGGTGCCCGCGCTATCCAGTGCTCACCAAGCCCCGCTAGGGCTGGTACTACACCCGCTCACAGGGTGTATGCGATGAGTGCATCGCGTGCCATACATGGGCCCTCTCAGGCCGGCACCATACAGTGACATCTCTGATGTCACTACACATGGATTAGTGTGGCTGATAGTCACGTGCCCAGGCTTTTCTGTTATCCACAATATTATAATTTAACTTTTTTGCCACTATCAAAGTATGAAAAACAAAGAATATGTTTTATCCCTTTCTGGCAATAAAACAGGTGTTAAGATGTTCAAACACCAAATAGAACCCTTTTGCAAGGAATCAGGTCTGCATTAACCACACGTACTTGCATGTTCACCACATGGTGTTTGAACATCTTAAGACATCCTCTGTATTTCCAGAAAGGGCAACACCTATTTTTATTATCCGTAACTTGTCAGCTCATTAATCGAATCGCGTGGCTCTTTCCTCCCCATCATCGAAGGCGTATGGCGTCGGCGCGAATTTTTCGCGGATTATCGAATAAACCTCCGCAGTTCAGAACTCGCGATACCCCCTCCATATTACCCCGAGTTATTGGAGTGTGTACTCTATTACGCAGCTCGAATAGGATCGGATTCAAAGTGAACACACATTTGATAAAAATAAACTTTAAAAACCGAATTTCGTAAAAGCTTTCAGATGATAGTGAATAAAGAGTCGTTATATTTACATCTTATTTTCACTAAAACCATTGCAACACAAATCGATTATAAACCATGGAGAGTATTATCCTTCACAATATTTTTCATAAACGCCCCAACAGCATAGTATGCATTCAACGTTTTTTCCTAAGATAATACTACAAATATATTTATATGGGCACATACTTTTTTTTTTATTATACATTACAACTTCTAATCTTGTATCATTATTATAATAAACAATATGCATAGTTGATTACATGGCCACATTTAATGCTCAAAGAAGTGTAACACATTTACCTGAAGTCTTGTACAAAACGAGCAGACAAATGAACATTGTCGGAGACATTTTAACTCGGATGCGTGCAGTTCGCTGCAGCTGTCTTCACATAAATAAAAAGCGGTTTCAATTACAGAAACTTAACAATTCTACTAGATTTGTGTAGGTTTAGCGATGTGATATGTTTGTAAAGAGCGTTAAAATATTTCCAACCACAGCCACCTGGAATCTCAATTGCACTGTCTTGGAACACAATGAACGGGATATTTTGACTCACTGCATTTTAACCACGCAGAACAGTACAGTATTATGGAAATGTGGTATCTCTCCGTGGTGTGTCAACACAATCCTGGTGGGGAAATGTGAGGTGAATACAGTTCAGGTTGAAGTTCAAACTGCAACGAATTTGAAATGTGATTATTTCATTTATTTCAAAAACTGCACACTTTGCTATGTTGTAATTAAGACGATGCTCGTGAGAGACTGCGCCGCCAATTCAAAACGGTCGATTGTATCCACGTGGGCATACTAGAGCGGCAGGCTCGACCACTTCATTTTTGTTCCAACGGAGAAGATTGGAAAACGTGTAAAACGCACCGTGTGTTCCGTAATGGGTCGGCAGGACTGAAGTTTGAGACGATGTGGTCGAAGTGCCTCCTTTTTAATTGCTTAAAATTGTATATATATAAATGATTCCACTTTTTCACACACTTCGTTTTTTTTTTGCTGTTTGTTGTTGTTTCTACGTAAAGAATCACCCTGCAAAGTTTGCACACGCGAGGTCCACTGATCGCTATTGTAAATTAGGGAGAAATAATATGACCAGCATTGTCACAGGCGGGAGAGAATATAAATTAGTGTTGTTGCACGTGAAACCAGGAGGCACCCGGTCTGCCACCCACCGAAGGGGCAATTATAGGCGATTATTGCCACCTGGTAAAGCCGTCAGCTCAATAAGGCAGGGGTGGGGAGTAGAGCGATCATAAAAAGCTGGTCCGGCAGGTCTAGCTGCGATATTTACATATGAGTTATGGAGTCGTCTTTGCTCACCCGATGGCTGCTCGTGGTCCTATCTCTGGAGCGCTTCTCAAAGCTGGTTGCAGGTCATGTTATTGCCCGTTATACGAACAACCGAATATGCCAGTGCATAAACGGTTCGCAGATCTTACCTGTTTGATGCTGATGAGCGTTCTGGTCTATAAAGCGATCTATAACTGTGCGATAGTTTGTATAGGTGTTAATGCTTCGACCACAATCTGATCGGCGAGGAGCATTACCATTGTCCTAGAATTATGTGGAAAGTACCAAATGTTTTTATAGAACGCAAATGTTGACCGAGTCCTAAGCTATATTTAAGTCCATGCGAAATGCCTTGGAACCAAGGCATTTTTAAAGAGCAGGGAAGCGGCAAAATCATGGGTTGAGCATTGCGCACGGTGGCGCGTTGTTTGCAATCCCAAAAGTGTTGGGAGCGAGGCTTTTTGGATGACGCAGATGTGACTTTCTCCACACCCGATTGGGCTGCGATGTGGCTATTTAAATGGAAATGTAACTCGTCTCTCCGTGAACCCATCTGTGTGGATTATTTGAGGTTTGGGGGGGGGGGGCGCTACGGTGGCGAGATGTTGGCTACCTCTCTTTTATATATAGGTGGTCGTGTAGAATTTTCTCCTGGGTCCTCCGGGTTTTCCCTCCATAGAATTGTACATGCGTTTTAGTGTTTGGCTGCTATTAATGTCTGCATGATAAGCCACTTTGTTTACCTATCATTTGCAGCCAGATCGCGTCTAAAAGAGCCATACAGTTCAGTGGGTCTGGTAAAATAACAAGGCTTACTTTTTTGTTATCCTGCAATGCGTGTGTTTCTCTAACTTTCGTTACCCCCCCCCCCCCACACGACGATGCAAAGAATTGTCTTTAATTAAAATTTCCAACATAGCAGTACAGAGCTCTTAAATAAATGTACATTAAGGTGTGCTCGGTAAACATGCAATGTTGGCCCAACGCTCCATATTTATTGGGTGTGAGGTAAGGACGAACGGCGGAGTTTTTTTCGTCTGCGAATAACGTCAATGTTTGTAATAATGTGTAAGGTGTTCGTGGTTGTTGCTGGCTGTCTTTTGGAATGCGGCTTCGATTTGCACATCGTGTCGTTCGGCACGCTCTCCCGACTTCCACTTGCTGGGTGCTTCGGTTCCTGAAAAATGTTTTTGGGTGATAACGGCATGGAGCCAGCACGTGGAGCGCACCGTCATGCCGCAATGCCTTGCCGATTGTAAGTAGCAGAGAATTATCACGCCAATTCTGGTCATCCTCGCAGCGGTGTTTGGCTGGCTATCGAACAGACTTTCTCTGCATCGCACGCTTCTGTGGCCGTCTTGAGTGTTCTTCCTTCCGATTATTAGGAAGTCATTAGAGCCTATGCACTTTTAAATATAAATTTAAACTTGAACTTTTCGTTTTTTAGTTCTCCCCCCGCCTCCGCACCTCCCGATTTAGCACGGTTGTCTACATACGGTACGAAAAGAGATTCAACACATGGCAGGGATCTGTTCATATTTTTGTTTTTCCTTGTGTCCATTCCTACAGCTCCGAAGCCCGAACCCATGTCCACGTGGGACCACTCATGCCCCAGGCTAGATTCTAACTTTGATCCCTGGACCTGCCTAGCCAACGTCTCGTGGGAACGCAGCTCGGCGAAGAACATCGCCACGGGTGAGAACCCCTTTTCATGCAGTGGCAGTCGGAGTAATTTAAACGTT
The DNA here is from genome assembly GCA_014621495.2 of Entosphenus tridentatus. Taxonomy (NCBI): domain Eukaryota; kingdom Metazoa; phylum Chordata; class Hyperoartia; order Petromyzontiformes; family Petromyzontidae; genus Entosphenus; species Entosphenus tridentatus. The sequence goes on along the minus strand of JAAXLI020001288.1, from coordinate 96,013 downwards.
TGACAAAACGTAATTTGTCTCTGGAACGAACACCTGTTGCTAACGCACAGTCCGTGATTTCTTGTTTGCAGAACGGGAATGCAATCGAATCGCAGCAACGTGTAAAAAATATAATGGGACGGATTTTGGCTGGAATCGTTCATTGTCTCCTAAGTGCACCAAATCGATGCACGCTGCATGATTTTAGTTTTTTTACATCAGTGTTACCGCATATTGAAGGTGCTTTTCCCCAATAAACGCCACTGTATTCAAACACAGCTGAGGGTAGATCCACTTTAGCGCTATCTCGTATTTTCACTCGTGATGGTATGACGCATGCCCGAGAACGGGTGCGTGCACATTGGTCAATTGTAGTCCAATGCTTGATTTTAAAGGTCGTAAGACCTGGTTGTGTAAAACCACCATTTGTGTGCATCCTAAATGTAGCGGACTCGTACAAAACCTGCATCAAGGCGTGGATTTCGCCAGCCCCTGGGGAGTGCACCGTGCCGGACCCGAGTTCTAGAAGCGGCAGTAGCTGCAGCCTGGTTCCTGACGAGAGCTGTGGCAACATCACTGCCTGCCCGGGCCCCTTGGGGTCGTGTGCCACACACTGCGGGTGGGAGGACACCGGCACACACCTAGGCGAGTGTCCTGACACTTCACACTTGACTTATTTTAATGATATGCCCACAGACGTTGCCGAATCTCCAAGATTGTCAGGAGGGTTCGAATATTGTTAGGCTAATGTCATGTTTTAATTAATGTTTGCTTTGTGGGTGGAAATTAGAGAGGCACCACTACTCGTATGATGGGATTACCTGGAACGGCCATCTATTAATATCGCAGCCTCATTCCTACAGCACCTGGCAGGCCCTGGTGGTCATCCTTTCAAGTGTCGTTAATGACTTGGAGACGCAATTTCATGGAGGCAATTTTTTTATTAAACGCGGAGCACACTTTGTAAACTTTACAATACACACCCTACACTTACTGTCTCTTGCTTATATGCAACTCTACACAGGTAGCTAGCCTACACACAACGTTAGCCGTCTGACACTGACGGTGCTGAATTAAGACGGCCAACTACGTCTAGCAGCGCAATTATTAAGTGGGAACGACATCAGCGATGGCGACTCTTCAGCAGCAACGACGACGCGAATCCCACTCTAAACGACATCCCTGAGGACCCCTCTGGGGGCCCTTATTATACTCGCCCTGGCCATGCCCCCATTCTGGAAACGACTAGTGGGCTCTCGGCGTGTCCCTTCTGTAACCTTTTCCCTAAATCCCTTTCGGGTCTATCACGTGGCCTGCTGACAGTCAGGGCTTCTACAAACTGTAGATCCTCTTCCCTGCCAGCAGCCAGCACTATGCTACTTGGTGACCAATTCTGTCGCTATACAAGTAATAGCCACGTTCAACCCTGCTTGGTTTCTGATATCCGAATTTAAAGCGATTTGGTCACGAGCAAATGAACCGGCATGAAAAGATAGTGGTTATATGGGATAAGACGTCATTTCCGAAAATCGATGGCAATGAATACCCAAGTTTGGCAATTCAGACTTGATAATTATTTTGACCAGATTTAAGCTACGCATGCATTTTAGGACTTTGTTGGACCTATTTAATGGAAAATCGTGAGGACACGTTTGGGAAATTCTGCAGTAAATATCCCTAGTATTTTATAAAAGACCGTGTGTCCTTGCCATGTTTCACGAGTGCTGATGGTGACTGGCACACTACTGTTTGGAAATGCTTTATCTTCAACCCCAGGATTGCAGAAGCCTGGGTTCTGTCCCTCCGTCGTTCATGACGTCTTGTGCATTCACTTTGTGGAGCGTTGCTCTGCCGATCTCGAGTGCCCTGGCCGACTGAAGTGCTGCGACGCAAAGTGTGAACGCTATTGCATGCAGCCACAAGAAGGTACAGAATTCACGGCTGGTCCATTATTGATTGGCTAAATGTACTATGGACGCTTAAAAACTGAGATTGCTCTTGGATAATGTATCGCCCAACTCGTGAGAATTAGTTGTATGGTCCATTGTTACTCGGTCATGCACAGCTTGAACTTACAATCCACAACAGAATACGTTGCACACTGAAGGAACGCTATCAAGCTAACAAATGTAAGATTTAAACTATTATTTTAATGTCGCGTTACTGCGTTTGTATTGGATATTTGTAATATTTTAAGCTGCATGACTTGTCCACGATGGCTGTAGGTGTGCACAAGCTCGGGTTGTGTCCCCTGGCGAGTGATAAGGTTGTGTGCACCCGGCTTGAAGAGGGCTGCAGCAGTGACTTGGGATGCCCAGGGGAGCTCAAGTGCTGCCTTGTCTCGTGCGGCCGGGCATGTGTGCAGCCTGGCCTAGGTATCCAAAGTGAACCTGTTTTAAACATTGCATTCCTTCAAGGCTAAAGCCAATATAAAAAAAAAAATCTGTATGGCTAGTGACATGTGTTCACATTTTTACGAGAACTGCTTGAATGTATGGTGCTTCACTTGAGGCACGTCATTTTAACACGTTGTTTCGTGTTTTTCAGATTCTACAAAACGTTCCGTTCCATTTCAGTAACCTGGACTCGCATGGCTTACAAAATTTAAGAATGCGTTTATAATTATGGTATGGTTTTTAATTATTTTAATATTCTAATGCTCAATAAAGATTTTTTTTTCTGGTAGATGTTTCAATTGTGACATGATGGCAGACATTAAAAATAATATTTTGGATTCTAAAACCACACTTGTCACTAGGCCTCGGCAAGGTAATTGTACCCTTTTTACCGGGTAAAAGGGTAAAGGTGTCGACATGCAAAGAGTAGGGTAAAAGGTAGGCGCGTTACTTTTTACCTTTTACCTTACCTGCTAAAGGGTAAAAGGTAGGGTAGAGTGATCGTATCGTGGTAAGGGTAAAGGTAGGCTCGTTGTTTTTACACTTTTACCTTACCTTGCCGAGGCCTACTTGTCACCTTAGACATTTCCCAAGCCTTGCAGACTCGTGCAAAATAAGACCGCATTAAAAAAACCACGATTTAAAGATTAATTTCTACGTGCAGCCCTTGTAAATGTATTCACTTTCCCTTCACAATGTGGTGGTCATGCAGCTTTTCCATTCTGGTGTAGGGTACTGTAACATGGCAAGGGATAGTGGGGTCAGCGGAGATGGGTGGAAACAGGTGCAGGGTACTGTATGAGGGACGTCGACGGCTATCTGCTGGAAGTATCTACCGGGGGAAAGTGGTGGATGTTACCAGGGTGTGGCCGAGCAGGTGAGGGAGCAAGGCCCGCGACAAGGGCAGTGGCTCGGGGACTTGACGACTGAAGGTGGATGACATCGGTGCCGACATGGTGGAACCAAAGACTTTCCGATATCTACATGGTTTAAACCAAGGGCTGTTCGAGATTCGTGTAAACCACCAGGGTTGCAGATAGTCATCGCCTTGTGAAATGCCAGTTTTACTCTGGCCTTGTAAATAGGTTACTAGAAAAGTAACCTGCGAAGGCGCTTCGTTACACTGTTAAGGTCTGGGGCTTGGTATAGCAATGGATTTGGCTGGACTGCCATCTGCTGCCTGTGAAGCAACCCCCACAGACTTGAATGCCTGTTATGCATGGCCATCGATCCAATAACTCTTCGGGCTCAATGCTTTGCATTCGAGTTTTCCAGGTCTGAACAATGCATGAGATGTACGTTTTTAATTAAAGGTATACCTGGCAAATATTGAAATTGGTGTATAGTGGCTAAGGATTTAAAAACGGAAAGCATTTGCAATATTAACGCTGGTCTTTTAAGACGTACATAGTTTTTTACATTATGGAAAATGCAACACATTACCCTTAAGCATGTTAAACAATATACAATCTCTGAATGCAAGCGATTTGGATTTGCAAGACTGCAGGTAAAGTCACCCAGAATCTACAGATACCATCAATTCCTGCATTGAACAATCCTTTTAAAACAAATCTCACGTTGGTAAACTTTTGTTTTTCTAAAACTCAATTTTTATGGCACCATATTTTAATCTTAAATTCCCAAGCCCTTGGTCTCTGTGAACCTACCCCACCCCTACCTACCATCCCCACCAACTCCCTATCATATATAGCTTTCCACGATCCAAGCTGTCTGAAGGGGTGGGTCTCATATTTATTAATGTGGGCATGGCCTAATGGGAAGGGGTGGAGCCTAAATAGGAAGTGGACAGCTTAATGAGACGATGCAAGAAAGGGCAGGACTGACAGAACAGCCCAAAATTTCAACCCCACTAAAAATCTATTGCAACTTAAACTAAATTCTGAATAGTGCTTTAACCACAAACCTCCCTGTTCATTAAGAAAGCGGAGAAAATGCGAAAGGCAGCACGTTATGCAAGATTAAGCCAAATGTGAATGTATAATTACAATGTGTGGTCTGTCAAGATGGTAGAAAACAATGCTTTACAGGGAAGTTTATTTTCAGAAAGCTATTTAACCAGAAAATTCAACCCTGCATTCATATGAAAAAACTGATACCCAATCCTTAAATATAATCGGTTGAAGTCCATGTAAAAAATGCTTTGCAATTTTAGATTTCATGCAAAACAAGTTAACAGTACAAAATTGGTATTCAAATAGTGAAGTAAATTGCAGTAATGAACAAAATGGGAAATTAACACTTTATCCATTAAAAAAACAAATTACAATGACATTACACAGGCAGCAAATGACTCACTCCAATTGGCATCTATGCTCACAAACTACAAAACCCAATGTGATAGTATGGATTTAAAGTATAAATATGCAACAGCATAGAGAAATAAATCAACAGTAAAAACATTATGGGAAGGGTAACATGTGGACTAATATTTGATTTAGTCCCCAAAAATCTATGCATTATTTTGTAACTAGTGCTTAGAGGTGGGGATTTAAAACATACCTACTGTTTCGATTTAAAGCTTTCGTGACTGCAGGGATTCATATTCTTGGTTCTTTTGGTAAAGTCACGTATAAGGGAAAAACAATAAAATAATAGTTTTATTTTTATTATTTTATTGTTTTTCCCATCAACGTGACTTTACCGAAAGAACCAAGAATATATATACCAACTGATTTGTTTTATTTCAACACTCTGAAATGCCCTGGTTACCCTATTAATTTTACCTTTGTCAGTCAACAATCATTCACTTCTACAAGGGCAAATGTACTTTTCAAAATATCTAAAAAATATATATTGATATGTTTGACAAAATCCTGGCATGTTGTAGCCACCAACACTGACGGACGCCACAGCCTGATCCACGTGCAGCAACGTGAAGGGCCACAGCCAATGGTCAGCGGAGGACCTTTCTCTTCTTACTTGTAAGCATTGGCCTTGTGTTTGGGCAGGAAGGTGAAGCTGGATGGCACTGGCCCTAAAAGCATCTCACTGCATACAAAAAGGTCACACCACATTACGAAATAAAATCATACTTTAACGACTATTTGAACACAGGTTGCGTGGCATCATTTTCACGGTAACATTGTGTATCACATTTCCATGACTACTTTTTCCCCATTCCCATGACTACCATACAGCACTCGTGACATACAACTTGGCACAGGCCTTGGGGTTTGTTTCCATAAAGGAGTTGCACGCTTTCACCCAGGACTACTTCGAAAAGGGTCGTAACCTCATGGGGTCAAGACATCCCTTGCAACATAGTGTGGAAATACATAGGGGAGAGGTTAGCTAGGGATAGTCTAACTTAACACAGCCTGAGTGAAATTTAGTTGAAAACATTTCGTTGGGAATAGGGCAGGGGAGGATGAAACGGGAGGCTGAGCCATGGAAACCTCATGGCTCTGTTCAGGTACACAGATAGGCACGAAGTCTGAGCATTTCTTATCGCGCACTCTTGAGTCCAGTCCATCTCGAATGCACACGTAGAAAGCTCTTTGGAAAACACAAGTTTAAGTATCTTGCAAAACTGGCTCAGGGATGGATCCTGAAGGTGAGCTGGTAAGTCTTTCCAGGTTTTTGGGTCAGAGACTCCGAAAGTGTGCTAGCCGTATCGCACAAGGTTCACACGTGGGTACAGCAGATCACCATGGGTTGCAGATGGAAGACTGTGTTGATTTGGGTCTGAGAGACTGGTACGCACTGATCAAACGGGTTTGAACTTTAGACAATAAATGGGCCCCATTCCTCGGGTATTGAGCCTAGATATTAAAGCAATAAATGAACAATGTAAGAATTAAGAACACGTTTATATTTGTGCGATCTAACCCAAACAAAAATCTCAAATATTGGTCACCATTCTACGTGTTAAACTCATGAAGAATGGCTTGCAGAGTTACAATTTTCATAAATTTCCAAAAAAATAAAAAGCATCAATCATTTACATATCAATAATTCAATCATGCTGTCTGCCACCTGTCCACACTGAACAGTCACAAATATGACTGGTTGGCATAGTTACATTCTGTTCTCTGCACTGTGGCGCCAAGAACAAAACTTACAGGGAACCCTCCGTACCTGATTGTGATCCAGTCGGCGACGTTCTGGCTGGCCATCAAGCTCTCCATGTCATCCCGGCCCAGGTAGTATGGTGGACGCTCATTAATTTTCAGCGGCACACGTTCCAGGATTCCCACGGGGATATACCTGAGCCAGTCAGGCATATTTTTTCTTGTAAAAAGCAAGCCACGCATTGATGGTCACCAACTTTTGCTTTTTAAGATACCTTGCATAACATATACATATGTGAAAATAACTTAAAAGGTGCATAAACACAATGCACATTGCAGATACTAGAGAAATATCAAATTCATGGTGCGCTAATTAAAAAACACATTGCTTGACATTGGTGTCTGACACTGCTGCTAAACCTATGACATGGTCCTGTCACCCAAAATTATGAGCCCATACAGCAATGCAATCCACCAGTAATAAAGCTTCTGTTATTTTTTAAATAGTTTCACATCTGGTGATGTAAAGCATGACCAGATGTCATGCAAGCAAACATCTGAGATGAAATTCCTGATCTCATGTAGACGTGACGAGCAACAAAGCGTCGCTCACCGGCAGAGGAAGGAGAGCCACTCCAGCAGGAACTTGCGTGTCTTTTCCACCCCCTGCGTGTCCGAGCCCCAGTGCTCTAGGCCATATTTTGTGAAGTCCCGCAGCAGCTCAAAGCGCTCGTGGGATGAGATGTCCCAGTGTCGCCGCCCTTTGATTTCCGTGAAGATCCATGGCTTGATCAGCGCACCTCTGCACTCAAGAGCCATAGGCACCATCATATTGAGCACTAACTTTGTGTCATCAGTCACAACGTATATCATAAAACAACCAAGTGAATTCCAAATGCTTTTACGCGATGCTTTAAAATGGTTGACAACCTATTGTGCCAACCGATTCATTTGTTTTCACAAAAAAATGTTCATAGACATGAAATAACCTTCATTTCCAGTACAGAAAGCAAAAATTATATTGTATTTCTATTATTACTTTTATTAATTTTAATTTTATTTTTTACCTACGTGACTTTACCGAAAAAACCTAAGAGTAGGGGGGGGGGGGAATTCATTTTTGCATCATAATTACAAACATAATCACGTACAAATCCATGGTATTTTTTCACATTAAATTAGATACCTATCAAAACAGAACTATTATAAGTCGTGAGATTATGATCTCCTGAAGTGTATTAATGTTCAACAGATATCCAAATCACGTTTCGTTCCTGACTGCAGCGCTTAAAAGGCAAAAAAACGGCACCAAGGCAAGCACCCCAGGCACAATGAGACACCCTTAAATATTGTACAATATTGCAATGTATTTAAGCTCTTGTTAAGTAAGCATTAATTAAAATGTGAAGCTTGTTGATGTTTAGTTTTTTGTCCTTCCTCCGCACCGATTAGCACGGTTGGCTACATACGATGCAAAATAAGTTCAACATACATACAAGGTTTGTGCACCATAAGACAAAGACAAGTGAGATGGTTCCCAACCTGGCTATCATGACGCCGGCTACTTTCGTCTGTCGAGCCAGATCCATGTCCTCGTAAGACAGCACATCTCCATTGCCTGCATGGGAAAAATGTAATTTAATCCTAACCATCACCAGCAATAATGGTCAATCCACTGATGGATGAAGGTCTCCCAAAGCCATCGCCATCTCTGATGGTCCTGCGATGTAATGACCCATGTGCAAATTGTCTGATTGAACCACTCCATCTCTGGAGCAAAACATAAGTCACGTAAAACAGTGTGCTGAACACTGAAGATTAATCTGGAAAATACTTCAGTGTGTATGACTATTATTGAGGCAGACCAGTAAGAAAACTAATTAAATAAAAACAGGAGCAGGCTGTGGTGCTTTTTAGAAAACTGAACTTAATAATAAAATCATATAATTTGCGAAAGGATATTGTGAAGTGACAGCGCTGACTGCTGTCCAGCAGCAGCAACTGCGGTGGACAGTTAGTGCATGCGCCGTTGAGCATATACACGGGTGTGCCGGTAGGGTGGAGGAACTGGGGCAAGGGTCACGGTAGACCTCATAGGGGGGCCCCTGGAACCCTCTGGTGGGTTCGAGAAGGGAGGCGGAGCCAACCCGCCCCGAGTAAAATATAAGCAGCGGAGAGCGAGAAATCCGGGCTATCACCGCCGCCGCCACCTTCGTCGCCGCCGCCTTCGCCTGATCATTGCGCGGCCGAACAGTAGTTGGCCGTCTTGGTCGACGCCGTCGGTGCAATGTGGACCGGGTCGTGTCTGGGCCGGGCTGTACGGCAGCGTGGTCGTGAGAGAGGAGGCCGGAGTGGGTGGTGTAAATGAGATAGAGATAATAAAGAGAGAGACGGTGCCTCCTGCAACTACCTCGTCTCCGACTGAGTGTGTGCGCCGCATACCACACCACACACACGCCGGGTGGAAGGACACTACACATGCAAGCAAGACTGACATGACACGAGCTGTTCAGTCTCATGAGATTTTAAAATGTTATCACATTTCCAAGCCATTTTCACATGCCGATAAACTGTGCTCCAACATTACTTCCCAAACTACCAGCACAAGTGCAGTAAATATGAAATCTCTTCTATAATTTATGCCAGTTTATTCAAAGTACTGTAGTGGCTCCGCTACTATCTTCCGTACATTTCTCACTCCACCGATGTAATCCTCCATCAGAAATTGTAGTGTGATAAATTCACAGCGCAGAGCAGAATAAAGTTTATTTACATAAATATCCAATGCAACACTATCAATTGTTGGCAACAAGTGTTCAATTCAAGGATAATAATTAGAAATAACCATTAAGAAAATTGTAGTGTATTTTTTTCATATCATATTCAGATCTGAATACTGACAAATAGTATTTTTGCACAAAACGCAAATGATCTGCTTGAGAGTGGACAGGATTACCATGGGAGCATGCACATCACATATCTCACAACTAATTCTCCCAAAATAAATCTGATCATTGTCAGATCTCGGATGCAAAGCAGGTCTGAGCCTGCTTAGTGCTTGGGTGAGTGACCACTAGTGCACACCCGGATTTGTTTGGTAGGGGGATGCAAGGTGCCAGGAGATGGCAGTACAATGGACTAAGTTACCATTGAGATTCAATGTATTCATTCTGTGCAGAGCTTGTTAGTGTTATCCCAAAATATCCATGTTTTCTGTGTATTTATAGTTTCCTTTCAGATGCCAAACTAATGAATGGAATTGGAAAAAGACCAATGTAGAAACCTCCTGAAATGAGTCTAGAGACTCAGTAAGGCTTTCCTAGGTAAAGGGAATTATTAAAGATTACTATACCGAATAAGGGCAGCGGGCTGGCCACCTCCGCACAGTAGTCGATGTACTTCCAGTCAGCCAGTTTTGTGTAGCGTTGTTCCCGCGATCGGCCATGCAGCTACACTCACACAACAGAGCAGTGCCACCGCATGTAATAAGCTTAATACCTTTATATTAGCACTGCCTCTTACACACCAGCCAAGGCTCGTGTCAATCACTGAGCCAACCATGTGGTGAATGCTGTTAAGTGGATGTACACACACCCTTTTGTTTTGTCAAAACCATGTCTTGATCATTGCTTTGTTGATTTACAAATGCACTTCAGGAGCTTAGGCTGGAATTTATGAGTGAATTCCCTAATAAGTGTAATGGCTGCAGAGACATTTTCTGCATAACACCGGGCAAATTTAGTGGTTAGTATATATAGGCATGAACAAAAAAACATTACATTAACAAGTATAATTCGTATTGCAAAATTAAGTAAAACAAGTGTATTCATTGTGTCTTTTAGTCCAACAAATTTAACTATAATGATGTGAATTTTCATGGAGGACTTTTATCATCTATTTATTACGGTAACACCAGCCTCCACAAACTGTACATATGTCTTACTGGATGAAACATTGACCGATAATGTATTTATTTTTTATTTTTCACGGAAGTAAATCTTGAGGCGTACGTAGACACATCCCGAGGTTTGCGAATATGCATTCCAGCAGCGATATAATTCAACAAATCACCGAAAAATTATGCGTGGACATCTGCTTCCAGAGTAACAGAAGGAACCAGTGGTTAGGCTGGCCATTTCTGGCAGTAGTCACATTTGAGCTGTGTGCTTGTACGTACAGTGACCATCGAGATGCCCCAGTCACGCAGCTCAGGGATGAGTTTGTGGGCCGTGTTCGTTTTTTCCTGCACTCCGGTCCGTATTTTTGCCGTAAGGGGCACATCAAGAACCTACAACAGCACACGTGCGCGAAGGAGAACACAGACGTGAAAAAAGTCTCTCACTAACACACACACCATAAAGTTAAAATAAATGGGCAATGTGTGACTGATTGGAAGATATAAACACGTGGATAGAAATGGTCACACAGAAATGTAACAAGTAGAAATGCATGATGTCCAACACAAGATCATGTTGAGTGAATAAAGATTAGTTTAATGGTGTTAGGTTGTATGGATTTAATTGATTAGCCTTACCGACACCATGCCACGCACAATCTGCTCGAACTTAAGTGCCCGGTTCATGAGAGCACATCCTCCTCCCTGTGCACAAGAGCACGTGTATTTATACATGTACACATGGGCAATAGAAGCACAAGTAACTTAAAGCACGTGCTACACACAGATCTACTTACAAACGTAGAGTCAGTGTTAATTTTCCTATCCCTACCTTTACCCTAAGGCAATGCATCAGGGGAAAGGTTGGTCTGCGAAGGAGGTGAAAACATGTGTTTGAAGAATATTAAACCTCTTGTCAGGCATCTATCATCTAAAAAGGGCCTTTAATTTTGGTATGTCACCCGGAAGCTGTATGGTTAAAAACACCCAGCTGGTATACTCATAGATACCAACTTCACAATGTCTTAAGATGTTGGTGAATCTAGATACAATAAACATCAAAATTGTAATGTATAATGAATAACATGGAATTACTCAAGATTTAACAAAGCCCGCACATGTCAAGTGCACAGGCTTAACAAGAAGGTCTGCAATGTGCAACTTCTAACATTTTAAAATTGGATTTCATTTGATCGGAATTGTGTATAAAAATTATGTGCATTGATTATTAATTTGCAAACAAATAAACTATATTGTGTAACTTGGGAGTTGAATAGGTGTAATACTAAAATACAATATCGCACATGTGCATGTGTACTGTACAGCTCTTTTGTGAAAACACTGCTGGATGAGGGGCCTTCCCATGTCATGTGAATTTTGGGGGTTTTAACATTTTTCACCATGCTGGTCAGTGTGGGTTGGTAACGGTGGAAAGCATATACTGTATATTGACTCATAGCACAGTACACTGGTCTCTGCTATAAAATTTCCACGCAATAAGCCACTGTGTTGAGCTATCATTTGTGACCAGGTCGCTTCTGTAAAATAAGTTAATACATCAAGTGGGCTTTACTTGGCAAGAAAAAACATATTTTTTATTTGCATAATTTTAAGTGATTTATTTACCTTTCCTATACTATGCACTCCTATCGTGTTTTTGTAACACTTGTTCCTTTATCGTACTTACTGGACATCTGTGAAAAATAGCTTTTGAGCTCATCAGATTTCTCCAGTATAAATACATATTCTGATTCTGATTGTCTGCTGGCAACAGTCCTGCAGCAGCCTCTAACACCAATTTTACGCATGGTGGCCACTCATCTAAGCACTATCCAGGCTCAAACCTTCTTCCCTGCCGAGACCTGCCGAGTTCGGGTACATTCCAAGGTGAGTTGGTCATCGTATGACTAGCTCCGCACCTTATTAATCACGAGGTCGATGGGGCAGCCAACATTTATGTCCACAAAGTCCATGTCCACATTCTGGTTGAGAAGCTCTGCACACTTGGTCATGGTGTCTGGGAATCCCCCCTCCAGCTGCGGAACACCATCGTCCAAGTGGACATTACAACCATGGAGAAACCAGGGGAAACCCCTTCGGTGTTTGCTGAACCTCATCCATTGGCCCAGAATAAACACACTACACCTATGAGATGTGGCCATACAGTACGAATTATTGTTTTTCCCACAAGATACGTCATGTAGGTGGTAATTAAATTGTAACATTTCATAAAAACAGATGTGACAACTGTTTCGGCTGGACCTGAAAATATTATATTTATATATATTTACACGGGTTAACTCATGTTTGTTTATCTAGCGGAATATGCAATTGCCATGTTTTTTTTATCACTCTCAATCAAGATTAGGTTATGTGTTGGTAATCTATTAAAAACATGTTCATGGACCCAGGCATCTGTAAAAAAATCTGTTTCAAACATATACACATTACAACCATTTTGAGCAGTAGGGTTGAATAAACTCAACCTGCTGGTAATTTGATTAAATGCTACACTTCAGCATCTCAATTTCATTCAGGGATATTTTTTTAATTTAACACTAATAATAATAGTTAAATTGCAGACGAAGTGGCCGCAACTCAGAGGCGCGGAGCCAAGCTCAGAGTCACTCGAAAGCATGATTGTAGAGGTGAGTTTTTAAGTCTCTCTTGAAGGAGGCGATTGAGGTGATGCTGCGAATGTGCAGAGGGATATCGTTCCAAACTGTTAGGGCTGCCACCGAGAAGCGGTGCATAGACATGACCATCCTGGATCTTGGTATCAAGAGGAGGTCGTGAGTCACGCTGCGCAGGCATTTGCCGTGTGCTGAGCTGCAAATTGTCAATAATGAAGAAAGGTACGGCGGGCATGTGAACCCATTACATTCACCATACGAGTATGAAAAGACTCTTACATGCAATTTTATGTATATACCATAAGCTGAAGGATTAATATATTAAGCTATGAATGCATTAAATCTTGACTTAAAGCTTTCGTGACTGCAGGAATTCATATTCTTTGGGTCTTTCGGTAAAGGTTGAAAGAAAATGTATTACTAGTAGTTATATTGTTATTTTCATTCAGCCTATTACTAGTAGTTATATTACTAGTAGTTATATTGTTATTTTCATTCAACCTATCTACGTGACTTTACCGAAAGACCCAAAGAATATGAATGCATTGTTACACTGGAAATACTTTACAAAAGCCGGACTTTAAGATTAACATTAATTTACTAAAAGTCTGCAAGGGAAATCCAGAGGGAGCATGAATGCACCTGGATTCCAAAGATGTCCTCGGTGTGGTGCCTCTTGAGCAGAGCCCACTCGGACATCTGGCCTTGTAGCAGGTTTGTGCACATGGCCATCTCCCCGCACGTGATGTCGGCGCCCTGCATCTTGCAGATCCTCCGGAATGGCAGGTTACCACACTGTATGCAACATAGGACAACGGACGAGTTCCCGATTTGGTGCTACACAACTCTCCACCCTGAGCAAATATATAAATTCAGGCATGTCACGAGTCAAAGCAATAAAGATTGTTCAATGTCCTGATGATTAACACGGTTGGCTACGTATAGTGTGAAAGTTCAACATACATACATCAGAAGAACAAAGCAAGGGAAAGGGCACTCTCTGCCAAATAAAACAATGCATCAAGAGTCAGCCTATTGCATTTATTTAGCTACGACCAATTAAAACTTACAGTGGTGAGTGGAGCCAGGTACAGCTTGTCTCTGAAATCAATCTGAAAAACAAAAAAGTAATTAAAAAAATCATTTTCTGGCAACAAGGGTGTTTAAATAATTTCAGTAAAGATACTTTTAATAATTCCGTAACATATTTAAGTGAAAATTTTGGTTTAAAAAACTGTGTCGTAATTGGGCATTTCCCTAGAACCCATGTGCATTTCTGAAAAAATAGACTCACAGCTAGATAGCAGATGTATCACACGATCAAAGATGGAGGATTCCTTTAACAACTGCAGAATCAGAATATTTTTTATCCTGTAGAAATCTGATGTGCTATGAAGCTCTTTTTTCACAAATGTCCAGTAGGGGTGGGTCAGAAAAAAAGCTAATTAAAAGAGCAGCAGGTTCCTGATTTTTTTGTGTAAAGGCAAATTAGGTTTATCAAAATATGTAGGCGCAATATGGTAGCAACTGCATGAATCATGGCAATATTTATAAATGGATGGAAAAGCTACAATCAGGATGTGAGCATGTTCTAGATGATAACAGAAGTAGTAGGCCAGCCAGCTACTCAGGTTGAGAAGCAAATTTTGGAAGAGGCAAGCAGGAATGAAGTACATAGTATCTGCCAGAGATAAGTGTGGGAAAATAATCTGGCAGCTTAATTCCTTGATAAATGTATCTTGACACCCTCAAAACAATAGCAGCTCACTGCTCTTCTAGATACGGTTGTGGAGCAATACACACTGGACTTGAAATTCAGAGGGTGACGGTTCGATCTCCCGGCTAAGCAGTTGAAAATATAAACAAGTTACTTAAATACCCCACCTGTCCACCCTACAATATTCATGGGACCACCACAGATTGTGTGGATACTCCCACCTCTTCGAAAACTTCTCGTCAGTGTAGAAGAGTAGACCAAAATACCCTCTAGACATTTCAGGGCAGTCCATGTATCTTACACTGATATTTTTGCCATCTTTGACAATATTAACTACTATAAATATATATTTAATTTTACTAGGCAAGGCCCACCGAGCTATATCGCTAATTGTCAGAAGCGACCTGGCCAAAAATGATAGCTCAACGAATTGGCGTATTATGTGGAAATTTAGAGCAGCTGAATACTCTTAAAACTCAAATATTATACTTGTCAACTCTTCTAATAAATTCCAGTCATACCCCATTCACTATACTATTTTTAATCAAATCACACCTAAGGTTATAAAGTTAAGTTTTTTATTGGAAAACTCCATTCCAAAATGTTCTATTAGCACTGTCATAAGATGAGGAACTATATATTAAAACTTGCAAACAGCAGTTCATTATCCTCTGCCAAAACAATCCTGGAAGGTGATATTTGTAGAATACTTCTTACTTAATTAACATGAACAGGCTTGCCAAGCTTCACTTTATCAATTGCATATAAATTCAATAAAAATGTTTAATTCTCATTATTTAAATATGAAAACTAAATGAAAATCAAACATGATCAAATTATGTCAGTGCAGTTATTGGTGACCAGACTAAGAGCATTAACCTACTCCTTTGGAGAACCAAGTTTAATCAAATGTGGCTGCCCAAATTCAAACCCAGTATCTCAGCAATGCCCACTCAGTGCCCTTGCATTAACCCTCGAAGCATTCCAAGCCACCTCAAAAGATTATTAAAATTTTAATTGACATGCATAATGAACTTTAACATTATATAAACAAAAACTCATTAACACTGCCTTAAAAGAAACATATTGCAACATTTCGGGCCAAGCTCCTTCTTCATACCTTGCTTATTTTAGGAAAAGAGCTGAGCAAACAAAAGCTAAACAAATTGACACAAAAATATTACCGTCTTCTTCTCTGGCTGCCGGATTTTAATGATGTCCTCATCCGTTAGAACGCCACTTGTGCGGACAGGACACCCACTTATACTGCTACACCTGGGCTCTGATGTCTTGGATGCTGCACATTCAGACGCGGCAGCTTGGCCGTGATTGTTCAGGTCACCAGCAGACACCATTTTCAAACAATCGGTCAACTTGCCAACTCCTTTTTCGAAATCACTGCACAATGTGCTACCATTAGACTCCAAAAAACATTCCTTTTCAATCGGCACTGACGATGTGGTGGGACAATTGTTGGATATAAGCTCAGCTGCCTGGGTGCTGCTTTCCGACTTCGAGTCTCCATGCTTCACGGATGTACTGCTAGGAACTTCGGAAGCTTCAGATTTTGGGGTTGGCTTTTGTTTAGAATTTCCCTTTTGTTTGGACATCGAACGCAGGTACGTCTCCGCGCCAGTGAATGGAAACTGACGCTTTCGCAATAGCTTTTGTGTGCCCTTTTGCAAATGGTTAACAGTTCCTGGTAGTGGAACAAATGTAATTTCCCTCGCTGGAGTCTTTTCTTCCGGGGCCCCTCCAGCTATCTCTGGGTGACCACTGGCATAGCGGCAGGTGATGCCATAAGGGCAACGACCAAACGTCTGATACAGGTGACACTCAGGACCCAGGTCAGGCGGTTTAACGAGCATATACTCTGCCACGTCGTGTATGAAGTAACAGCGGTCTCCATAGAAGCACTTAGACGTAGATCCCTAAGCCATACCACGGCAAGAAAAACAGAGACAAACGTACATCGTCTGTAATTATGCATTGTTATCCAATACTTTATAAGATAAGCATGATTAAGCTATAATTGAAACTGCACATTGGCAACACTAAGTCTTCATTGTCATTTATCTACAAAATGGTTGAACTCTTTGCATATTAACAGTTCGGTTTATGCACGATTGGTGTGTACCTTTATTGCATGCAAGTAATCAATTATGGTTCAGTACTGATCAAATTAACGTTCATTTTACTATAAGACAATTGCATCCAATTGTGGCAATTATAAAACAAAACTTCGGTATTTTAAGTGGCTGCACATCACTGAAAGAGAAACAAACCCAATGTATTCATCTTCATGAACAAGACAGGCCCAGTATACAAATGTTGCATTAAAACAAAGTTTGAATAATTATCGATTGAACTATTCACAGCCATGGTCGGTTGCCCTGGTTCTGTTTTTGTTTCCTGCTTTTCATGCATTGCGCATTTGGTGGATCCTAGGATGGAATGCTCATTATACATTTTAATTATTGTTCCAAAAAAGAGATGGATAATCGTGATAGGTTTCTGGAAGTTTCAAATTTAACAGATTTTTGTATTCTCTCAAAAACTTGAGGACATACATATCCTGCACACAGCAGCCTTCTGTGCCTACCTGCAACACGGAGGGGCACAGCTTGACCTCGTAGCTGTTGGGCTTCACGTGAGGCCTGTTCTTGTTTTGACCCCGAACTCGCTTCTTGGCCGTCGAGGTTTCATGAACGGCCGTTGTGCTGGTCGGACGCGACGGCGCCGAGCTGTCGATGTCAGCGTAAGACGAAGTAGCTGCAACTGTGACATCATCCTGCTGCTGGTGGCTTTTGCCAGCATCAGGTCCGCCCTCCCCTGCGCTGGAGCAGTCATCGTCTCCCAGTCGCAGCCTCTTTTCTGGAGGCTCTGGTTTGTCTCCGGTGTTATTCGCCTTCTCTCCTGCGATGCCACCTTCAGAGTTCTTACCTGTACATTTTTGCTTGTCTTTGAAGGCTTTGACAATGTCATGAAAGTGATCTTTTGAGGTCAAGTAGCTGTGGAAGGCATTAGACATTTCCAGATTTAACGACGTTCAAGACTGAGGTTGGTGAATTACATTAGGAGACGTGGTCAACTATGGACTTGTTTACATATAAATATACTGACACTAGTATATTACAAAAACACGTTACCAAAACTTCAGCAGTGTGTTTATGTAGTTATTTAAAACAAGCAAAAATAGTCAACGGTTCCTAATACTGTGCCAGTACACCTGAGTACAAGCAAACACCAAAGGTATGGAAACTGGCTAAATATGGCACATTAGAAGTAAAAGTTACCAATGTAATTGATTTGTGATATTACCCCAATAGATCCCACGATTATGCAGTAATCCAGTATTGAGGTACAATGTTTCTGGTAGCAGTGTGACAACATTAACTGCAAATAAATATATATATACTTGAAGACATCTAGCTCATGGCTGGAAATACTTTTGGACATTCACCAGTGTGAGACAAGTCACCAAACGTACTGCAGAGGGTGGAATGAGTCCCACAATTTCACTTGGCAACAACACGTGAAATAACCCACGTATCAACAAGGATTGTGATCCAGTGGGAAGTGTTGTTGCGCAATTAACCCAAACCCACCTCATGAATGCAAGCATAACCACGATTCATGACTGAGCAGCATGAAGACCTTACAGAACATAGTCCACGTATTTATGTCTACCCAATCAAATGCTTGTAATCCAATTGGCATAGAAGTTGTGATGCGTTGGGTGAGACGGCTCCGCAAGGTCGTTGCACCATAATTGTGTGGACCAATCAATTTCAAGGACGGTGCATTCATTATCAGAGTTGTCTTTTTGTTTACATTTTGACCGCAAGTGTTGTGGTTAATGCAAACATGATCCCTTGTATAAAGGTGTCAAGTTTTGTTGCCAGTTAAAAGGGTAAAAATCTATTACTATATCTTGCTACTGGCAAAGGAGGTCTCATAATATAAATTCTTACCCCGAGCTCTCAATACTCTGATGGTGCGTTGTCTTTGAGTTGTGGACCTTTTGGCGTCATCTGGTCCAACACCATGTGAGACTAGGCTCTAAGAAAAGCTGTCTCGGGTGTGGACCAATCAATTTCAAGGACAGTGCATTCATTATCAGAGTTGTCTTTTTGTTTTCATTTTGACCGCAAGTGTTGTGGTTAATGCAAACATGATCCCTTGTATAAAGGTGTCAGTTTTATTGCCAGTTAAAAGGGTAAACCCCTATTACTATGTTTGTAGGATGTGAGAGCGCTGTGATGCCAGGAGGTACTACTTACGAGGGGTTGACGTGCGCGACACCCGATTGGCACGCCGCAACGGGGCTGTCAACGGCAACCCCATCCGCCATGGCGCTCCCGCTTGGAACGGATGAAGCACCTCCGGTTAGCGCGGCTGGCTACGTGCGGTGCACAAAAAGTTCAGCGTACAAATAAGTCCGCTAACTTTTGCTCTCGCCTGTACATCATTTACTCGGAGGTAAATCATATTTGGCGAGGCTCGCTCGTGTCAACACAAACGTAACGTGACCTGCCCGCGCGCCAGCCTGCAGAACTAAAGTTGATAGTTACTGCAGGGATGTATGAACAACAAAAATTCTTACACATGCGACTCGACGCACATGTTTTCGTGAGCTTAAGAATCGATATAACGATCAACGCACATCGTTCCACCACGTGGAAAACTCCGCATGACTAGCTCAACAACACTTGACCAGTTATCGACATTGTGCGTCTCAGTTTAATGTGCGTGCACAATATATTTGTGTGTAAAGAGGGAGGCGCAGTGGTTGGTCCATAACGCCGCGGATCGCAGAACCAGTGGCCTCTTGAAACTCGACCGGTCCTGGGCCTCCTAGCACCTAACCATAGTGACCGGCGTAGTGAAGTATGGCCAAACGTCTACAGCCGACAAAGCGTGGCTTTTCTCGGGCTACTCCGGTTTCCTCCCACATTAAGCTACATTTTCGTGAAGTGTAATTTTTTATCGAATGTGCCCTATGAAGCAGCATCCATACAACACGACGCAATACCCCGATCCACAAATACGAAGGAGACATCACAGCGATGATACCCTCCGCGAATCCAGACGCGGTTATTTGGCTTGACACCACGTGGAATTGTTGTTCTGCGTCTACAGCAGCAGCCATACGAAGCAGCAGCCAACATCCTCCTGAATGAATAAGGTCTCGAGAATCGCTATTAGTACGTGCGCACTACGGGCATCCAGTGACGCCGGGACTCCGCGTAATGCAGACAGATGTCACTGCGACTCCACTGCAGTCGACTTATTTACCTCTCTGTGCGGTTTTAATCTTTCTGGAGGCTCTCGACTCTGCCGCTTCAAGCTCGGAAGCGCTCCCGTGGCCGCACTGTACGCGGAATTGTGGGACGACGGAGGCCACGTGCTGGGTGGCGACGGCGCCGCGCACTGTACGCGTGCACGTGGTTCCTCCCCCACCACCCCTATGGTATGGTTTTGGTTTGAGTTTAACAAAATATATTTTGAAAAATATATATTTATAAATACATATTTTTGGCATTTAACTTTTTTATACCCACTGTCCTCAATTTCCAAACATGTGATTTTGGACAATTTATGTTATATTCTTGGTTCTTTCGGTAAAGTCACGTAGAAGGGAAATAATAAAATAATATAAATATATAAAACAATTTTATTATTTCCCTTCTACGTGACTTTACCGAAAGAACCAAGAATATGAATCCCTGCAGTCACGAAAGCTTTAAATAAAAAAATATTTAATATGTTGTCGATAATTAAGGACATGTTAGTAAAGTTATTTAATGTTGTCGAGAATAAAACATTTACTAAATATGTTACCGATTTTTTTACATATTAAAAAACTAAACAATAATTGGCTTTGATTTGTATTGACCTCAGCTATTACTCCTTAGTCCAGCAGGAGTCAGTATTGGACTTTATGTTGGATCCATGTGCGAAGGGAGCAGAGGCAGCAGCGGATATTGAATCCAAAATACCAGCCAGCAGAGCCCGCAGAGTCTATACTATAGAATGTATACCTCCCCTCATGCTGTTTAGGAGCCCAGCGATTGTCTCCTAAATTTTGAGAAAATAATGTTTACAGTAAAAAAGGTAAAAGCGCATGCCTTCAGTTGCTCGCTTTACGCCACTGGTTGATGGAAGGCCCTCCACTAGAGGGAGCTATAGAGAGGCCCTCTAGGTGGTATTTGGCCTTTTGTTCCAGTCGTCTTGGAAAAGGTGGAAGTACCCACACTTTACCAGTGTGAAATCCACAATTTTCTATACAGCATGTTATCACCAATTTGTCAGTAGCGCTACAGGCCGCAGTCATTCCATATCATCGGCATCCAGAAGCTTAGAGAGTATATAATATCCAGGAGGATTTTGCATTGGGATGTTTGGACATTTCAACGAATACGTGGTTTAGTGATATCTGTAGCAGTACTGATTCCACGAGCTTTATTAAGCCGCACTAACGAGTACGTAAAAGTACTCCATGGTCAAACAACCCCAATGACCGATACAGCATGGCGAGACTTTCATCCAGAAGTACACTAACAAAATACAATACATTATGAGTATTGGTACGCAAATTTCTACTATAGCCATTGAAACGGCCTGGCTGTGCACTAAATTCACGTTTGCACCCAATGCTTGTTGGAAGTGGAGGACCTCTCTCTCTTCAGAGGGCCATTTATCCGACATGCACACTGACCAGTGTATAGTCTTCCAAAGTGATCCTCCGGGAGACTCACTACAGGTTACGCATTTTACTGCCGAATGGACAGAAATAAATATGGACGAGTTAAATGTGTCCAGCCACTTTGACAGAACAAACCATTGCCTTTCATTTGTAAGTTGAGCTTGCAGCTTCTACACTGACAGTAGAACTACATTCATACATGCATGTGTAAATTAAAACCTTGCTCCGGATGGAAGACAGGTGATGTGGTCAAGGTAGTCAAGAAGGGTGCGGGGGAAGTTTGGGGGTGGGGGGGAGGGAAAGGCGAGTCCAATCAATGCACCAGTGTTGGTCACTTCTCTGTGGCATCAGGCACCAACATTGTAATTGATTACTTGACAGTTTGTACAATCCAAAATCGATAAATACCAATTGACATGTGAGCAATGAGGTAAACAGATATGGTACTTTGGTCTGGCAGCAGGAATCCCATTGGGTTGGCTGCAGGTGAAAACAGAAAACTGAGCTCTCGCTCAGGAGGTTAACTATATGTGGTAATTGAAGACAAAGAGTGGTACTGATAGGACCCGTCTGCTTGTGAAGTGCATGTGAGACGATTAGGCGTAATAAATTGATTTCTTTGTTGTGTCTTCCAAGGGATAAGAAAAACAATCCGTTGGTAGATAGAGGCCCTTTGGGACTGACTTATGTTATGAAATGATAGGATCCCTCCTGTACCCTGCCTCATGCTCGATTCACAATGAAGGATAGATGACTCGCTGCACTGCAGCAATAGCGTGCGCACTCCCTGTTGTTGTAGTGGTGCTGATGTTGTTCTACAAATGCCATTGATTGCACTGATGCGGCGGGAAGACCTCTCATGCTGTGTAATAGGATGATCTTCCTACAATATTTTGAAATACGTATGAGGGGTGTTCAATAATAATCGCAATTGGTTAATTTAATTATGCATACACTTATACTGTATAATCTCACGCAATATACAAACTATGGACCATATAGTAAATCACTGTGGTCTGTGCTCCTTCAATGGAGGAATAGCAAAACTACACAAACTCTCTCCTGAAGCCCTCTCATGGCCGGCAGACCGACATTGGCATACACGAGAATATAATTGCAGACGTATACTCTAGCAGGCAAACGAAAATGCAAACTTTAATAATCTGACTGGGCAGGTGAGGCTCGGAAAATCCCTGGGGCAAGTGTAATACATCAGTGAGGCACATCACAAAGGCTATTTACAGGATATCCGAGCCTTCGGTTATAGAGTAAAAGATGTGCAGAGGAGAAGCATACTTGTAAAAAGGGAATAAACATCATAAGTGGAGAATCAGGAATGTTTAATTTGTAAGTCATGTAAAACAGGGTGGATGGTGGAATGTTGATAAATAAAGTGGTAGATTTGGTCCGTGAGAGGTGATACTATTGCAAACCCTTGATGATCTGGTAAGGATTGTGCTATGAATAAAGAGGGGTTTGGCATGTTGGAGGAAAATGGAGTTTGTATCGGGAGAAAATCCATGCATATAAGGGGATGATGCTCAAGGTAACCATCTGCCAGCCACATAGCAGCTCCAAGGTCCGAGGAGACTAGGCACACTTGGAGTGATTTGGATCGAGATATAAATTGTCTTTGCGTGGGAAGAAGTGGTGGTTGTTAAATAAAAAAAAAATCATGAGCACATGATTAACATGATAATTTTGCGTAACATTGCTAAATGTAAATTAAATGCAGTTCAAATTGGCATGGTGTTTTGGAGATTATTGAGCCTAAATAATATGCATGATGAGGATATTTAAAGTAAGCACGCACGCAATAAGCACATTTTTTTTTCGTAATATGTACCGGTTAGTACAAGATGGCTTCGATATAAGGCCAACGTTTGTTTTTATATGACCTGGTATTGTTTTAGAGCAATATTGAATGACCTTCACGCTTAAGGCTCAGATACTCTCTAGCACTATCACAGCTTGTAAATTCCAAACTATGCCTAGGGAAGCCAGTATGCTTTTGTAGGTAAACGTGATTTGATTTGTTTTTATACTTCATTAACTTGAAACTATTTAATGGCATGCATATACAAATACTATTGCTCATATTGTAGGTATAAATGGAGCAGATTAATACATGTCATTACTGTTGGTACAGCGTTGTTCATTGTTGTTTACATTGCATATAATATCATGCTGCTCTTGAAATAATCTATATCTCTTGTTTCCTACCTGGCTCCTGTCTGGGCTGCTCGCCACACCAACAATAACGTTACGTATTCTTGGTTCTTTTGGTAAAGTCACGTAGAAGGGAAATAATAAAATAACAAAAATATAAAACAATACAAATTATCACGACGTTTCGACTGCAACACAAGCAATCATCATCAGGTGTGCTGTGGATTTCACACCTGATGATGATTACTTGTGTTGCAGTTGAAACGTCGTGAGAATTTTTTATTGTTTTATGGTTATAATACTTTATTGTTTCCCTTCTACGTGACTTTAC